>PVIU01007400.1:0-92174 GCA_004026605.1 Ondatra zibethicus
CTCACCTAACGATGTGCCCCTCACAGGCAGACCAGGGAACCCCGTCTGCTCACCTAACGATGTGCCCCTCACAGGCAGACCAGGGAACCCCGTCTGCTCACCTTACGATGTGCTCCTCACACGCAGACCAGGAAACCCCGTCTGCTCACCTAACGATGTGCCCCTCACACGCAGACCAGGAAACCCCGTCTGCTCACCTTACGATGTGCCCCTCACACGCAGACCAGGAAACCCCGTCTGCTCACCTAACGATGTGCCCCTCACACGCAGACCAGGGAACCCTGTCTGCCCATCTTACGATGTGTCCCTCTCACGCAGATCAGGGAACCCCGTCTGCTTGCCTTATGATGTGCCCCTTGCATGCACAACAGGAAGTAGGACAAATGAAACCCAGTAAATAATTTTTAAATGAATAAGAAAGTAATTAAGGTGAGAATGAGGTGAGGGGTGGGGTGCAGTGGCATTCCTGGGTTTCTGGGACACTAACTTCAAGGGCTCCTGGCTCTGCCATGTCTGTTGTTTCCTCAACAGGAAAAAGACTCCGGATCTCCCAGAGCAGGCTTGGAAAACCTCAGTAGCCCAAGTTTCAGAGAGGCTGTAGGTATCATGGAAAAAAGAAAATGGAAAGAAAGGAATATTCTAAAGAAATACCACCCATGTAGCTCATCATCTTCAAACTATCCAGGAACGTCTCACAGGCTTTATGACAAAAAAAAAAAAAAAAAAAAAAAAAAAGAATTCTTGGAAGGGACAAAGAAGAAATGGAGAAATGGAACCAAGCCCTGAAGGCTATGATGGTGGGTAGCTCCTGACACTCCTGGTTGCTGAGGGAGCTAGGAGGGTCTGAGGTTTCACAGAGGGAACCAATACAGTAGAGCTTCTTCCTCAGTTGAATTGTAATTGTGGTGGGTCCTGATTTTATTATTCTTTCTTGAGAATAATACAACTGAAAAGAACTACATTCTCCCTCTCAGTCTCTCCATTATGAAGTTCAGTTGGAATACTTTAAACAAAGACCAAATTCTAGCTATTCCTAAGTTTGGAGTAAATTTATTTAGCACAGCCTTAGTTTTAGAAAGTAGTCACTTTGGAATCTATTTTAAAAACACATACAAGTAGCCTAGTGGTAGGACTTTTGCCCAGCATGAATGGAGGCCAGGGCTCGATCCTCAGCACTCAACAAAAAGCAACCAACCACCGACTAAATCAAGTGTTTTCCAGTTACCTGAAATGTTAGGTTTCTTTTTCACTGGTGAGTAAACAGAGAACATCCACTGCCCCGATGATTCCCAAATCTCTACATCTTTAACAATTCCTTCCCTGAAAAGAAAAAAAAAAAAGAAAAGAAATAAAAATGGAAGAGTAATGGATATTTCATTTCCACGTGCTTGCTAAAATTTGTTATTTATGAAGTGGAATGACTGAAATTTTAAATTCTAGTAAATAAATATACAAACTTACATCTTTTCTATCCCAGAAGTTCACGGAAATACAAATCACAACCTGAGTGTGGTGAGCACAGCTGTAATTCCAGCTTCTGGGTGGCTGAGGAGGACTTTGAGGCCAGTCAGGGAAACACAGTGAGTTTAAGGCTAATCTGGGCTGCACATTGAGAACTTGTTTCCCAAACAACAAACACCTTGTATTTTGTAGTTACAAATAATCTAGAATAATTAATAGTGTTGGCTTTCTAATTCACAGAAAGACTAATCAATATTTAAGAATTATCTGAAATATAATATTTTTTAGCCAGGCGGTGGTGGCACATGCCTTTAATCCCAGCACTCGGGAGGCAGAGGCAGGCAGATCTCTGTGAGTTCGAGACCAGCCTGGTCTACAAGAGCTAGTTCCAGGACAGGCTCCAAAGCCACAGAGAAACCCGGTCTCGAAAAACTAAAAAAAAAAAAAAAAAAATTTTAAAGAACTAAAAATTTTAAAGAACTATAATACACAATATCAGCAATACAATATTTTTTAAAGAATAAACACAATAACACAATTGTTAAGTGGGAACAACAAATAGTATTACTATTAATTATGGAGGAGCATTAACATTTAAGAGTGGGTTATAGGACTTCAGAGACAGTTTTCTTGTAATACAGGAAATAGGTCCACACACTTTAAAAATATATTTTAAAAAATTCGTTTATTTTTAATTTTATGTGCATTCGTGTTTTGCCTGCCATGCATGTCTGTGTAAGGGTGTTAGATCCTCTGGACAGTTGTGAACTACCATGTGGGTGCTGGGAATTGAACCCAGGTCCTCTGGAAGAACAGCCAATACTCTCAACCTGTGAGACACTCACCTCTCCAGTCCCCAGGTCCATGCACTTATCAGTTAATCTGAAACAAACCTGTGGCTACAACTGACTCTAAAGTTTCTTTCCATCTAGAATGTGGCCATTAGGAAACAGATAGGTATCAAAAAGAATATGTTATTACACTTAGAATCACAATAAACAGAATTTTGCCTTCTTTACATACACACACACACACACAATATTGATGCTTGCCCAATACACCTGAAAATTCACATTCAATTTTCAGCACTTCAAAAACAAACAGCTGGGCACACACCTTTAATCCCAGCACTCTAGATGCAGAGATCTCTGTGAGTTCCAAGCCAATCAAGGCTACACAGGGAGACCCTGTCTTAAAATCTTAAAACAGCTCCTGTTCCCCACCAAACAAACAAACAAAACTTAAAAATCCACTCTTTATGGAACTTCAAATAGGGCAACTAAAATAAAAGTTTTACAAATAAATAGAAGTGCTATTATCAGTAACATTCAGGATCACAGTAGTTCTGAGCTACCCAGTACTTTAAGGACTGCAGAGTGCAATGATCTTGTAAGCAGAACTAACCTTTAAAATGTGCTCATAGAGTTTTGTTTACTCTGATTTTCAAAATTACTCTTTTTCATAGAAAAGACTAAGTGCTTCTGGAAAAACCAAGCAATTGGGCAGTGACTTTCTATAAAGCTTTAACTTACAGAAGTTTCTTTTCATCTTTCTGCTCTTCAGAGATAAGTGAAGCAAAAGGGTTTTGAGATGATCCAAAGCCTCTGCTGGTGGAAGCCCCAGAATCAAAAGAACCGAATAATGGTTTGTCTTGATCTCTGCTGCCACCCCATGGTGTAGACTTGGAGAAGCTGGATGGCTGGATGACATTGGAGTATCTCTGGCTGCTGGCATTCCACCCACCACGCCTGTTACTCCCTAAAATAATCAAGAAAATTAAAGAATCATAAAATTGGTAACTGTTTCAAATCTTGGAAATCTCCATTACATTTTATCTTATTATGTCTAGAAATCATGTTAAGGCTACTAAAGTGCTATTTTCTACCATTTTAAAATGTTAATCCCTTTATGATTTAAAGTTTGTTACATGTTATAACTAATCACATAATGTTCTAATTGCATTTTAAAAATGAGATCAAGGTCAGGTGTGTTGGTGTAAGACTTTAATCACAGCACTGTGAAGTCAGAGACAGGCAGACCTCTGTGAGTTCTAGATCAGCCAAATGAACAAAACAAAAACCCAAACAAACAACAACAAAAAATGAGACCAATGGGCCAGAGAGATGGCTCAGCAGTTAAGAGCACTGGCTGCTCTTCCAGAGGACCTGGGTTCATATCCCAGCATCCACATGGCAGCTCACAACTATAACACAAGTTCCAGGGGATCCGGCATCCACACAGATATATACATGTAGGCAAAACACCAATGCATATTAAAATTTTTAAGAAAAGAGATCAAGAGGATTAGAAATAAATAGAAAAACAAAAATACATTGCTGAGTTCAGCTTTAATAAGCCTATTAAACTGCTTGGCCATTGTAGAACGAATAGAAGACACTCTAAAAGTGCAGCTTCTTTAGTGGACGAGCCTTTGCTTATCATGCTCAAGGCCTGTGCTTTGGCCTAGCGCTGGGTGAATGTGTATGTTCGGGAAAAGTTATGTTTTCATTAATTTGCTTCTTCACTGGTTCATATAGAGAGAATGAGTGAAAGAGAACAATGAATAAACTGGACAATAAAAATGACTGTCTGTCCTTAAATAGCTATTTAAAGACCATTTGCCTCAGTCTTCCCTCTGTGGACACAATACCTACATACCTATCTTCCATATGGAGATTACAGAGCTCATTAATAGGGGGATTTCTAAACTTCAAGAATATAAAAAACAAGTCAAGGGAGCTGGAGAGATGGCTCAGAGGTTAAGCTGCAGGCATACATACAGACAGAACACTGTATACATAATAAATAAATCTTTAAAAGAAAAAAAAAGTTAAAAAAAGAGTCAATAGAATGTCTTTCCAGTTTTGATATTGTTTTTAATTTTATCGCTTCGTAGTTGAGGCTAATTTGAAGGTAATTTATCTTATGACTGATTTGGAAAATATGCCGTTTAATATATACTAAAAATGTAACGATAGGTGTAGCCATATTCTAAACTACTCCATAAATCCAAAGAGAAATAGAAAATGGAAAAGACAGCTGAACCACATTTCTGAAGTAGGAATTAAAAGCATTTTGTTTTGAAGTTCCAAATCCTTTGTGTGTGTGTGGCCACACCGCATAGAAATCAACTACTTTATACTTACTGCACTGGATGGCCCTAATTTTGGTTTTATAACTCCACAGCATTTTTTCCTTCTTTTCATCCTAAAGTTTTGTTTTTTGACCCAGTTATCTAACTACCGAACGTTTACTTTCAAATTACTACATTTAAAGTAGGTTTCCAGAGACGATACGACAAGCAATACTCCCAGCAGTCCCTGGGAACACAGCAATATTTTATCAGAACTCGAGGCCTAATTGTTGGAGCGTCTCACTAGATCAATTGTAGATGAACGATACAATCTGTGTCCTCCACCATGCTACACAAAGCCTTAAAGACGAGGAAAAAGAAGCAGCCAATGATAACGTTAAAAACTAGGTTCTGAAACTAAGAAAATAAATTAATCTGACTTTTAAAACCTTGTGCTGCCCAGCTGGTTTAATGCCTGGCCTCTGAATACTCTTTCCTCAAAACCTGTAAGGTTCTTAGGCCAGCGTCCCACTCTACCAACTAAAGCCCAAACTTTAAAAGCATGCGATCAAGGACAAGGCGGGGGAAAGTAGGGCAAGGGGTCAGGATGGACCCACGCCAATTCTCCCAACCGGTGGCATTCATCGACGAAGTGGTTTTAATAAAATATATTTCTAATTTTAAAACGCAGAGTTTGGTACCAGCACCCAGGTCCAAAGCCCAGTCCTAGTCTGATCAGCCGAACCGACAACCCTACAGGCGGGGAGCGTCACCTGAGGGCGGCGGCTGCCGGGCCCCACCCGCACCCCGGGTGCCGGGATGCTCATTCCAGCAGCGGTCTCCGAATCGGCACCGGCCTTGAAGGAAAAACTGGCAAATGGTCATCGTAGCGCGGTCTTCAGGCCAGCAGGGACGGCCCAGTTTCCAACAACCGAAGTCCCGTCGCTAGTGTGACGTCATCCCCCCGCGTCCAGAGGTTCTGCGAGCCGTCTCCAGGGCAGTGAGCGGCGTGGGCTTTAGCCAATGGGATTTGAGAAGAGCAGCCCAGCCCGCGCACGTGTGAAGACGTCTTGAGAAAGCGGGGTGTTGGAAAGGGCCTTGGGCGTTGGACCTGGAACCCGACCCAAATCTAGAGGGTACTTGCTATAGCAGACAACCACCAAGGTTCTAGTTGGCTGTAGTTTTGCGAGGCTAAGTCGTTCATTACATTTATTTAGACGAAAAAAAAAAAGTAAAAACGGGCTCAAAAAGAACAATGCAGAAAGCCAGGAACCAGGACGCACTGCAGGCGAAAAGCATCACAATATTTCCTTAGTTGGTACTGTCTTTCTGCACACTGAGAAATACTATTCGTAAAACTTCACGTAAATATTGCCCTTTGAAATTTGATCAAGAAGAATGAAATTTGTCTGGAAAACTAACACACAAGCATCCCGCTTTAACTGATGCACAGCTTCAATAAGGGTTTTCTGGAAACACTCCTTTTCTCCCTGTGTAGGCCTGGTTGGCCTTGATCCCAGAGGCCCACCTATCTGTTTCCCAAGTGCTAAGATCAAACACACACACACACACACACACACACACACACACACACACACACACACACACACACACACACACCTGGCATGTTCCATATATCAACTTTGCAGTTCTCAAACAGGACACTGTAAGTACACTATATAAAAGCAAAATGAAGCGTTCTTGGAAGTAAAAATTGGATAGTGTGGACAAACTAAGAGTTGAAGACAGTTCAGGGACTCTCAAGACTCTAAGTACATCTTTAGCTCACTTTACATCTTGATTATGCCAGAGGATGAAAAGACGTCAAACAAAATTCTAATCAGTAAGCATAACACTTGGGATGGTTAATCTTGTCAAGTTGATTCCATTTAGAATCACCAGAGACACACATCTCTGGACTTTGAGGTGTTAAATTTTACAATTCCCATAGATACACACCGCTTGGCATGTCTGTGAGGACACTTCCAGGAAGGTTTAACTGGATTGAAGACACCCCAAGTTTGGACTGCACCATTCATGGAGTGGGGGTCACACACCGAATAAAAAGGCAAATTCATGTTGAGCATCCATTTGCTGTTTCCAGACTGCAAATGCAATGTAACCAGCTGCCTCATGTTCCCCCCGAACTCCCTTCCAGGCTGTGATGTACTGAACCCTTACATTGTGAGTCAGAATCAACCCACTTCCCGATGTTGCTTTTACCACGTTTTGTCACAGTAATAGGAAGAGTATGAACATATTCTACACAGCTCTTCATGTAGGTGTGAACAAGGCTGGTCTCAGAAGTCAGTCATACTCCTGCCTCAGCCTACCAAGGTGTGAACTATCACACCTGCTTCAAATTACTTTTTATCTACCCACCACACACACAGAAATTAGTTTATGTTAAAAAGAAGAAAATATAGGAAGAGGGAAACATTAAAAATCTTTGGAGGAAACTTAAGGTATTCAAAAGGATCAATCAAGTGTTAAATGCTATAACCCATAAAATTGCCTTTCATATTACCAATGGACTGAGATTTAGGAGGAACTGGCTTAGTGTCCTATTAGATAGAGTAAATTGGATTTTCTTAAGTCTTTGACATAGGTTAAGATTATCAGTCTTAAAAAGTTTTTTCCCCCTAAATATCTTCTTTCCTTTGGTAAACACAGTAAGCATTTTCCCTCTAATGCACACAATGCAAAAAAGAATATAGACTTAGCTGAATATCTGTTTAAGTGGCACATATTATTTTGATATGGGTATATTAAAATAGTTAATGGCTCAAAAGTTTTCATGATATTATGTTGTTTTAAAAACTAGACCACAAAGCCACAATTCCTGTTTGTAGTATGTAACAATTTTTGGTTACTAAACATTCATACTCAAATTGTGATTTTTCAAAACTTAATCATGTATTATCAAAACAGGCCACTTCCAAGGACAGAACACCAACAAACCCAGCATCTACTGAGAAGAAAGCAGAGCACACTACAGGAAACTTTTTGAAAAAAGTAATGAAATATAACTTTTATACAAAGTAATTTGTATACAATGTAATTTTGAATCCAGTTTACTTTACCGTTATCCTGGCTTTGAGAATATATATATTGTATAATAGTTCTTGGGGGGACACATTCTTACTAGGATCATGATATAGACTACTAGGGGTAAAGCAGCTTTATTGAAAGCTATATCAAACTTGATATGTCTTCTAGTTAGTTCACACAGCCTAAAAAGAACAGCTAGTATATTTAAAATATTTTAAACTGTGCTGCACATTCTACATGGGTGGTTCTTCTATTAGTATAACTAGAATGAATATTTTGTCACCAGAAAATTTATCCACATTAAAAATTTATGTTTACCATGTATGGATGGATGCGCTCATGTGCTTCACTGTGTATGCTTGGTACTTTTCTTCATATTTATTTATTTCATATGCATTGGTGTTTTGCCTGCATGTATATTTGTGAGAGGGTGTCAGATCTTGGAGTCACAGACAGTTGCAAGCTGTCAGGTGGGTGCTGGGAATTGAACCCGGCTCCTCTGGAAGAACAGCATGTGCTCTTAACTACTGAGCCATTTCTCCAGCTCCATATGCTTGGTACTTGAGGAGGCTAGAAAGAGGGCATCAGATCCCCTGGAAGTAGAGTTGTCTATGGTTGTGGGCCTCTGAGTGGATGCAAAGGACCATACTTGGGTCCTTCTGCAAGAGCATCAAGTGCCATCTCTCCAGCTCCAACTAGCCACATTTTTAAATGAAAGTGCAAAGTTAAAAATCATACATAAAAATGTTCCAAACAGTCAAATCTGGAAGTGGAGGTTGCCCAAGGTTGGAGTTCCTAAGGGTGTACTGGGTTAAATAGTGCTCCTCACAAAATTCATGTCTACCTAGAATGTGTTTTCACTTGGAAACAGAATCATTGCAGATGCAAGTAGTTTAAGATAAAGTACCATTGGATATGTCAGTGTACACCCTTAGTCCAAGCAGTTGGCAAGCAGAGACAGGTGGGTATCTTGATTTCAGGGCAGCTAGGAATGGCACAAAGGTTAAGGGCACTAGCTGCTTATTCTAGAGAACCTGGGTTCAATTCCCAGAATCCACATGGTAGTTCACAACTGTCTAAAACTCCAGTTTCAGGCGATTTGACCCCTTTTCTGACCTCTGAGGCCACCAGGCACACACATACAGACAGACAAAACATTCATACACCTAAGTAAAAAAACTAATAGAGCCCAAATTATTGCTGTGTTTATAAAAGAACTATATGAAGATAGTTACACAAGAGAAGAAAAACAGCCAGGAGAGGACCAAGGTAGAAGACTGTGTAATGCAGTTATAGGTTAAGAAATGAATACCAAGGACTGCTGGCAACCAGCAGCAGAGAGGAGAGGGCATGGTGGTTTTGCCCAATCCCCCGAAAGCCAGATTTGGGATATGTGGCCTCCTAAACGGTGAGAATACATTTGTTTTAATCCATTAAGTATGTGGTAGTTTGCAGGAGTCTAGAAAGCTAACACATGGGAAACAGTGGTCACTAGTACGTACAGGGTTTCTTTTGGAGGGTAGTGAAAATATTCTAAAAATTTGAGGACTGCACATACTGAATATAGAAGCCACTAAAATGGTACAGTATAAATGGGTGAATTATATGCCTATGGATTACATCTCAATAGCTGTCCATACATCAAAACTCAACAGATAAATCTGTCATATTTTTCAAATTCATTTTTAATTTTAACATTTTAGTCCATTATAACCTCCATATAGAGAAAAATTAAAAATGAAAACTTTCACAAATTTAAAAAATATTATTGAACATACTTATAATGAATGAAGAGTAAATCTATTTTAAGTTAAAAATATTTAATATCAGATAAAAACATTAATGATTGACAGTTTTACATGGCACATTTCATACATAGTCAAAGGGTAAAACACTGGGGAAAATTTAATAAGTGGTTTGGCAATTTGTTGTTCACATAAAAGCAATGAAGAGTGTGACATATATTTAACGCCAATTATTACAAACTTTTAGAGACAACGTAGTTATCTCTGACATGTTTTGCTAGGAGAAAACAGTATCTTTTAATTCACACAATACTTGGCTACAGTTATCAATGCTTTTCTAGTGATCTAGACATTCTTCAGACAGCTTTTCTTCTGTTGGCTAACCACTTATTCTGATTGGCTCTCACAGTAAGGACTGAGGGTACAGAGCACTTTTTACATTGCTGAGTAAACTATAAATTAATGATGAGTACTAAGCTTAATAGTTTACATGAAAATATGGAATATTTAATTTAATTGGACTGAATATATCTCACAAATTGGGTATGGTGTTAAATCGCCAAATCTGTAAAGTTTTGTGAGAAAATGTGTATGCCTTGAGCTACTCTTGCTTACTTTAAAATGGAATAGTTTGGCACTAAATAAAATAAATGAAGACAAGCAAAATACATAGTACTAGATACAGTTACTCTATCAGAGTTTACCATCTTGAATTACAATCCATACTACTACTTAGTTCTTGACCAAACAGAAACAAACAGACCTAACTACACAGTGCTTACACAATATGAAAATAGAATCTAAAGCTAAGCTGGGCTACTTCTCTGATGAGCATACCCCAATCTGCCAGAATCAGTTATATATTTGAAATTCATATTTTCAAGAAATGCTTAAACTTTCCAAGTTTTCTGGCTGATAGGTTCTTGATTACATGGCCAGCTAAAATATGGTCTTTGAATTAAGTAAAGAGATCCAGATAAAATAAACTATTATTTTATTGGATCTTACTTATCAAAATACCAGACCAGAACTTCATAACCAAATTACTGGAACAAACCACAGATGGCCAGATTTCTGAGTCTCAGATGAGTCAGGGGCCCACTCGTCATTCATGTTTCAAGGGTCTCTTCATTTGCTCCACAAGTGTCAACAACACAAATTAGACAACTTGTGACTGGGAAAGCACGGACTTTGGAGTTGGCAATCCATTTGTCTGTTTCAGTGTTGTACTCAAGGATATGTCCTAATCTACCTACACCTTGAAACCCTGCCAGCACATAGATGATGGAGCCGACTGCTGCACACTTCACTGTCACACCTCTCCATGGCATCGGCGACACCATCTTCCATTCATTTAATTTAATATCGTAATATTCCACATTGTCCAGACCACCTTCAAAAGAACAAAATATGAGAACTGTATCAGCGATTCTTGGATCTCTTCATAGTTTTTAAAATTTTACATTGTATTTTAAAAATAAAATTGTTAAACATATAGAGAACATATAAGAGCTTTACAATAATTATCCACATATCCACTACCTAAATATGTATTCTTTTTTTTACATAACGTGGATATTTTACTAAATATGTATTCTTAAACATAAAAGAAACTGATAATGTTTCAGGATAATTTTCTTTTCTACAAAGTTAGAAGTTAAAGGTTAAAAAAAATTTCCTACAAATGTTCTATTCTGGAAAAAAAAGTACCAGTGATTTACTTTCTCATTTACTTTAATTATAACTTATTTCAAATGTTCTTCTTTCCATCTTTTAGCAATTTTTGGAGAGTACCAGTGGGCAAGAGAAAAGAAGTTATTTCTTTGTTTTACTTAACACGTAGATATGCTACTAAAATGAAGTGCTATCTCTAGATTCAGTTCACATTTCTCATTATTTAATTATTTAAAGAAAATGAAAAGGTCAGACAAGAAAGAGTAAGGGTACTTTCATGCAGTGTTTAACATGTTGGAAAGATGATAAAGATTGTTTTTAAACATTCACACTCCTCAGCTGCTCAGAACTGCTGAGGCAGCTGTAAAAGCATCCCCATGGGTATCTTGGAAAGGCACAAGCCTGTCTGAGGGAGTCACAATCACTGCTTGACATTTTATAACATATGTTAGTGTTAAGATATAGTTCTGGATGGTAAAGGATTCAATTTTAAGACATGCTCCAGTAATTTAAGAACTTTAAGAATTTAAGCAAACCCAGGTGAGTTGAAGAGTAAGTTAACATCATATACCTAAACCATTCTGGCCGCCCACAGCAAATATCTTGTCCTTTACAAACACCAGTCCATGATTCTTCCTGGGCTCAATCATTGAACACAGCTCAGTCCATCTGGGGGAAAAAAGGTTTTAGCGTGCTTATTGACAAGAAGTAAAACAGCTCTAACGGGACAGGCCTGTTATCCTAAACAAATGCTCATTGACTACCATGTTTCATACAAGTATACACCTACGGAGCCTGAAGGCTAGAAAACACTCAAGTGGTTTTGAATAATGTTTTTATGGGGGGGCAGTCTGACAGTTTAGTAATGTACACGTAAAGGGTTCACTTTACTTTCCAGTTTTCAACCTGAAGGTTGTGGTAGTTTGAAAGAAAATAGTTCCCCAAAGGGAGTGGCACTATTAGAGATGTAGCTTTGTGGAGTAGGTGTGTGTGGTCTTGTTGGAGGAAGTGTGTCACTGTGGAGGTGAGCTTTGAGGTATCAAAGATGCTCAAGATACCATCCATATATGCTCAAGATTCCTGTTGCCTGCAAGATACAGGACTGTCAGCCACTTCTCCAGCACCATGTCTGCCTGCATGCCACCATGACAATGGACTGAACCTCTGAACTGTAAGCCACCTCCGATGAAATGTTTCTAAGAGTTGCCATATTTATGGCATCCCTTCACAGCAATAGAATCCCTAATGAAGACACATTTTATAAATGTCTTTTTTTTTTAAATTGAAAGCAACAGCACAAAGAGACCACAGTTTCCCAATTAGAGTACTATAATATATTTTGAGCATAGGACTTATAGGAGGTAAATAGAAGATTGTAAAGGGGGAGGACACTCCCCTGAGTGTGGTTTAGGACAAAGTGGAATGGATAAACAGCTCAATGGGTGGATGAAAGGACAAGAACATGGGAACCCAGCATGGTCTGGAACAAGTACAAGTTTGAAAAGCATTGGACTGCAAATCATTTGAGCCTAAGAGATTTCTTTAGTAAAAAGTAAATTTCAAGACTGCTGTGGGACAATGATCTTGTGCTCTGTAAAGATTTATCAGTTGTATTGCTTTAATAAAACGCTGATTGGCTAGTAACCAAGCAGGAAGTAGAGGCAGGGTGACAAGAACAGGAGAATTCTGGGAAGAGGAAAGGCTGAATCTGCAGTTGTTACCCAGACACAGAGGAAGCAAGATGTGACTGCCTTGCTGATAAAAGGTACCAAGCCATGTGGCTAATATAGACAAGAATTATGGACTAATTTAAGATGTAAGAGTTAATAAGAAGCCTAAGATAATAGGCCAACCCGTTTATAATTAATGTAGACCTCTGTGTGTTTCTTTGGAACTGAATGACTGTGGGACCGGGTGGGACAGAAACCTCTGTCAATACAAGACCAGTGGCTTTTTGGTGCTAGGTCTTGGTGATGAGTTGAATAAAAAAAATGAGAATAAAAAACTTCAACTGCACTTTTATTTGGGAAAAGGTTATTGTGTTTCTTTAAATCATTTAAAAATAGAAAGCACAAACAGATCAATATTATTTTATAATGAAAACTTTTCCTCTTGTTTTTTTTTCTTTAGACAGGGACTCCTGTTTTCCCCCACGCAGGCCTCAAACTCATGGACATTCTCCTGCCTCAGTCTTCTCAGTCCTAGGAGTATAGGTATGTACTACCACACCTAGCTTAGCATTTTGCCTTTCAAATAAGTTACTTGTTTCCCACATGATTCAATATTAATTTTATTAACAAATACTAATTCAGATGCACTTTGGGAGATATGAACCCCAAGACACACCTAGGACAATGATTAATGCCAAGAACCAATTTGTAATATTGCTCCTTAAGGACAAAACTATTTAATTCTAAGCTTTCTTTCCTTCTCCCCTACCTTTATGAGTCTGATGGACAATCAGGTGTATCTTATTCATATTTACTTAATAAGCAGGTTCAGAAAGAGAGGGGCAAGGTCAAGTTATTTCCTAAAGTCTCAGGCTATTCAAGTGCATGTATATTCTTAAAAAGAAGAATTAAATTTCTGTTGGACAATCAGGTGTATCTTATTCATATTTACTTAACAAGCAGGTTCAGAAAGAGTGTGACAAGGTCAACTTATTTCCTAAGGTCTCAGGCTATTCAAGTGCATGTATATTCTTAAAAGGAGAATTAAATTTCTGTTGAGCTTCTTTTACTTTTTGGCATCTTCACTCAGTGAGCTTATGGAATATAATATAACACTGACAGAAAAATTTAAAATCGATACATACGTTTCTGTGGCAGGATCATATACTTCACAGGAACTAAGCACTCTCCCAGAAACATTGTTCCCTAAGCTTCCACCACAAACATAGATGAGGCCATTGGCCTCCACCATTCCATGGCTGCAGCGCTGAGTGAGCATGCTGGGCTTCGTGTGCCAACTTTCAGTTCTTGTATCATAGCACTCAAATAAATACAGAGCTGAGTTTCCTGTAAAGAAAAGCACTCAAGTTAAGAGGCTGAGGATTGTGAATGTGAGGCAAGCTTGGGGTATGGAGGGGTCATGTTTCAACACCCTCTCTGGAAAAGAAAGGGTCCTACCATCTAGTTATACTTGGCTTGGTGTGGGTTTGCAGTGAAATGACTATAGAGTTAAATGAAGAGAGGGAAGAATTTAGGTGTGTAGAAATAATTTTTCTACTTGCCACAATAACTTAAGAAAAAGCTCAGATATTGTATGGGCCTTGGAAAACATTAAAACAAAAGAATCTGTTGGACAGATTTATTAGTATTTAAATTTTAGGAAAAGAACACAAGAGCCACTATACAGTCTTCAAAGCCAGTTGTGCATGATAAGAACGATCTAAGTTCCAAATGTAAGGTTTTTTAAAAATTAATAAATATGGCCAGGCAGTGGTGGCACACACTTTTAATCCCAGCACTTGGGAGGCAGAGACAGGTGGATCTCTGTGAGTTCGGGGCCAGCCTGGTCTACATAAATCTAAACCTTAAAATACAAAATGACTATATGACAATATTCTAAGACTTACTTAGTATTCTATAACTGCCTGGCCCATTAATAAAACTATATGCAGATGAGTACTGAAGTCATCCTGGTCCCTACTTTTAAGTACAACATCAAGGTATCAATGTATTTCTGTCTGATATTTTAAATATTAAATATATTAAATATTAAATATATTAAAAATGGGTATTTTAAGAGCAAAACATACATTCACTATGTTTTACAACTTTTACACATTGTAGAAGCTCAGTAAGAATTTTGTAAATAATCTCATTAAAGAATAAGTGCTAATAAAAATAAAAAAGACCTTGGAGCTTTATTTTTTCTTTTTTGAGACAGGATCCTATTATGTAACCTTGGATGTCCTGGACCTTGATATGTAGGCCAGGCTGTCTCAGGTTCACAGAAATAGCTTGTCTTTGCCTCAGTGCTGGGATTAAAGGTGTATAGTAGTAGCAGGTAAAACTTAGAATAAAAAACCAAAAATAAAAAAATTTACAATAGGTAAGTATGCTAACCCAAAGTAAAACATTTTCTGAGCTATATATACAAAGTCATCAAAGAAACAGAGAGCCTTTTAAAATCCACACCTTAGCCTTACTTGGTCTTCCTAGTTTTCTTCAGAAGTCCACTATGTAAGTAATTACTTGAAAAGAGAAAAGCATGAGAAATCTAAAATTATATGCTATTCTATAAAATCTATAATCCTATGCTGTACCTAGAATATTCATTTAGAAAAATACTGACCCTAAAATATTATCAATTAGACAAGTATTTATACTTATACCTATACCTTACTGTGATCCACTAACACAAAGATTTAAAGCAGGTCCTGGGGATGTAACTTTGTTGGTAGACTACTGGCCTACTAATCACAAAATCCTAGGTTTGACACTCTGCACTGCATACTAGTGGTCATGATGGCACGAGCTTGTAATCCCAGCACTTGGGAGATGGAGCTGGAAGATCAGAAGTTAAGATCATCCACAGCTACATAGTAAGTGGGAAGGCAGCCTGGGTACAGGAAACCCAATCTTCAAACCAACCAACCAACCAACCAACTCCTCACACTTTTTCTTTTTTTCTTTTTTTTTAAGGAAATGAATATAATTATTCTTGAGCTGGTGATATAGTGAGTGGTTCATATATGTGATCCCAGCACTTGGAAGAGGGAGGCAAGCAGATGATGAGTTCAAGACCACCTTGGGCTATGAACTAAGAGACCCTAACTCAAAAAATAGAAAGAAAAAAGGAACATTCATTCTTAAGATAAAAAGGAAACAAAGATAATACAGATTACAAGTAACATGTTCTTACTGGATCAGTGATTAAGTCAAACTCTGAAACCTTCAAAGGAAATAATATTACCTACCCCCAAACAGGTAATCCATAAGTAAAATTAAGATATTGTCAACTAGCATTTCATCATAATAAAATGAGGGCTATTTATCTAGAAAGATGGCATTTTTTGTTATTTTTAATTATGTGTATGTGTGTCTATGAATAGCATGCAGGTGCCAACAGAGGCCAAAATTATTGGATGCCCTTCAGAGCTGGAGTTACAAGTGGTTGTAAGCCTATTTGATGTGGCTACCAGGAATTGAACTCAGGTCCTCTGGAATAACAGTATATATCTTTAATTACTGAGCCATCTCTCTAGCCCCAGAATGCTGGCACTCTTGCCGATGAATGTGAAGGATTAAGGTAAATTTACAAGGGAATAAGCTCTACAATGTTAACAGACACGTATTTAAATTATCAAAGTATCTGGACAAATCTTCCAAATTTTTGGAAAATATGAATGCCAAGATACTTGGATTAAAATACTTCTGTTAAAAATATCAACAGGGTCTTACCTACTTCTGAACCTCCAGATGTATAAATTTTGCCTTCTGCAGCACAGGCAGCAAGGCTGTCTCGAGGTGTTGGAGGGCCCAGTTTGGAATACCAGCTATCCTTTACAACATTGTAGCAATCCATTCGCTTTATGGGGAAAAGCTGAGAACCACCCAAAATGTATACTACATTGTCCCAAAACACACAAGCTGCATCTCTTCGTTTTTCAAAGGGGCAGCGAATGTCTGTCCAGCTGTAATCCTGAAACAAGACAGAACAGGAAGCTTTCAGAAATGGAAACTGGAAACGACAAAACACAGATAAAGAAAGATAATACAAAAATCATGGGTGTGTTTACTTGCTAGATTGCACATTAAAATGTTTGGGTTTAGACTATCACCAGTTTAAACTGAATGAGTTGAAGACCAGATAGTTATAGTTGTTTACCAGATGCAGAAAAGCTCACTAAAGAGGTGTAAAGTATATAAGGTTGAGAAGTATCAAAAGACAGCTTTGGACGGTAATACAAGTTATGATAGAAAGTAAATTTGGTACAAGACTTTGGACTCAACAAGATAGGATAGATAATGGAGTATTTTATTTGAATTTGTCAAATGCAAATGACTAGACATTGTTGATGTACTTATTGCCTGTATATATTATATATAGTTACTGTACTTATAGTATATAGGTTTTCTTATATTGTTATAGTCTTTGTTTATTTTAGACAAAAGGGGAAATGTGGTTTTTTTGTTTGTGTTTTAATAAATAATCTTGCCTGAAGATTAGAGTGCAGAGTTAAGCCACTAGAGCCAGGAGTGATGACACACACCTTTAATCCCAGAACTCAAGGCCACCCTGGGCTACATGAGATTGAATCTCTCACACAAAGGTGATCCATGCACTTGGGATCCCATGTCTTTAATCCCAGCACTAGGGAGGTGGAAATGGGAGTAATATGGCTGGGAGGAGAAAGGAATATAAGGAGGAGACAAGAGCTCATTGGAGTCTGAGGTTTGGTGGAGACACAGTGCAGTCTAGGTAGCCTGAGGATTACCCTTTGGTCTGAGCATTGGTAGAGGTATAAGGTCTCTCTAGTGGCTTACTGCTCTGCTTCTCTGTAGCTTTAAGTCCTATATCTGACTCTGGGTTTTGATTAGTTAAGACCAACTAGAATTCATGCTACAAAGCCAGGCTTATCACTTTCTGTTTTGTGGTATCCAAGGATGCTTCTACCCACCTACCATGTATGTGCATGGGTAATGCCAACAAAGGTATAATTTACTGACATTTGTTCCTGCTGCTTTCCAAAATAATTGAAAATTATCAGGATCAGGCAAGAATCCAAACAATTCCCAATCTCACTGTGCAAAGCACTGTGTATAAATGTTACTGCTGAGGTCCCTATAAGAATATCAAACTGATATTTATATCTTGCTAGCATCTGTTGTGTCAAATGTTCATTAGATTAGAACATATCCTAAGAATAGAAGGGCTGATGGCTTAGGAAAGAAAGTGCATTTGCAGGGACTTTTAACTCTTAATGATAAACATTGTTTTTCAATAAGGAAAACAGAGCATTAATTACTCAGGTTTTTAACCTTAAGTCAGGATCTTTGTCTCCTTGGGTTACTGGGTGGCATACCTACTGGCAGGCAAACAACTACAAGCTAAATATGACATCCTTTTTGATGTGGGAGTCCCCTCTGTATGCTGTGAATATGTTTTATTACTATTCGTTAATAAAGAAGCTGCTTTGGGCCTATGGCAGAGCAGATTAAAGTCAGACAGGAAATCTGAACAGAGATATAGAAAGTAGGTAGAGTCAAAGAGATACCATGTAGCTACTGAAAATGACAGACGCCGGAACTTTACCTGGTTGTGGCAATACACAGAATAATAGAAATGGGTTAATTTAAGATGTAAGAGTTAATAAGAAGCCTAAGCTAATAGGCCAAGCAGTGTTTTTAATTAATATAGTTCCTGTGTGACTATTTTGAGTCTGGGTGCCTGGGAAACAAGCAGTCTTTGTCTACACATTTTGAAGCTTTAGTCTTATCTGATGGACACAGAAAAGTCTAGGGGTAAATACTTTTACATATTTGAGAAAACTGTATACTACAGAACAAAAGTAATTACCATATATTCTATAGGGAGTAGTTCTTTAAAGGCTATCTAAATGATTCTCATATATTGTACAAATCCACTAAGCAGAGAAATACAACTTAGCTACATTAACTCAGTCAATCTTAGGTCTCATCATGACTATTCACACAATTTACTGAATACTATATGGGAGATTCTCTGTAATTTTAAAAGACACTGGTTACTTTATCCTTCTATGACTTTCATTTAAATTTAGGCTGAAAAGACTAGTCATTTATTCTTTTAAATGATCTCCAACACCTTTTATTCTTGAAATTAAAGTAACTGCCCAGGGCCTGGGGAGATTGGCTTAGTGGTTAAGAGCATATACTGCTCTTGCGAAGGACCCAAGTTAGTTTCCCAGCACCAATGTTGGGTGGCTCACAGCTGCTTTGAACTTCAGCTCCAGGGGATCTGTGATGACTATTCTTGGTTGTCAACTTGACTACATTTGGAATTAACTAAAACCCAAGTAGCTAGAGATATCTGTGAGGAATTTTTCTCTTTGGCTTTTTAAAGACAGGGTTCTCTGTGCAACAGTCCTGGCTGTCCTGAAACTCGCTTTGTAGACCAGGCTGGCCTTGAATTCACTGAAATAAATCTGCCTGCCTCTGCTTCCCAAGTGCTGGAATTAAAGGCATGTGTTCCACCCAGCTGAGGAACTTTTCTTAAATAATTTGAAGTGGGAAGAATCACTTTTAATCCGGATCTTTTGAGGTTGGAAGATCTACCTTTTATCTGGGCTACACCTTCTGCTGGCATGGTGTAGGAGTTTCTTCTGTTTCTGTGTTGCTTTCATTGGTTAATGAATAAAGAAACTGCCTTGGCTTAGTTGATAGGGCAGAACTTAGGTAGGCGGGGAAAACAGAACTGAATGCTGGGAGGAAGAAGGGCAGAGGGAGAGAAGCCATGGATCCTCTGCCTAAGATTGATGCCAGTTAGAATCTCCGGTAAGCCACTGCCACATAGCAATACACAGATTAATGGAGATGAGCTAAATCAAGATGTAAGAGTTAGCCAATAAGAATTTAGAGCTAATGGGCCAGGCAGTGTTTAAATTAATACAGTTTCTGTGTGGTTATTTTGGATGTAAGATAGCCGGGCGGCCGGGACAAACAAGGGGCCGCACTCCTTGCAACACTGGCAGACTATATAACGGACATGGGCCAAGGAAACTTGCCCTCTTTGCTTGCTCTTGCTGGCTAGTTTGTTCTTCACTGGGAGTAGAGCCCACTTCTTCAGGATTCTGGTGTATATTGAAGATATTCAGTGTTGGGGAATATTATTTTAAGGTGTGTTGCTTTTGTTTATGCTGCATTTGTTTAACTCTGTGAAGCTGTGATTCTTTGCCTGTCTAAAACACCTATTGGGCTAATAAAGAGCTGAATAGCAAATAGTGAGGCAGGAGCAAGGCTAGGTGGGGATTGCAGATAATATAAAGAGGAGGAGCAATGAAAGAACGAGAACAGGAGGACACCAGGGGCCAGCCATCCAGCTATCCAGCCAGCCATGGAGTAAGAAAAGAAAAAGCCTAAGATGGACAGGATAATTTAAAATTAAGAAAACTAGACTAGAAACAAGCCCAGCTAAGGCTGGACGTTTATAACTAAGAATAAGCCTCCATGTGTGATTTATTTGGGAGCTGAGTGGTGTCCCCCACAAAGCCAAAAGAGTAAAACATCATGTAACAATTTGGCATCATGGGCTTAACAATTACTGGATTCTTGTACCTTTTATTGGTAAACAGTAGTTGTTGGACTAGCTGGACTCCAGCTTGTAAGCCGTTCTAGTAAATCTCCACCCCCCACTCTCAGGTCTGTGTCTCCAGAGCAGTGTTCTCAACCTGTGGGTCACAACCCCTTTGGGAGTTGAACAACCCTTCCATAGGGATCACCTAAGACCACTGGAAAATTATATAATGTAATATATTTCTAATATAATCTGTAACAGTAGCAAAACCACAGTTATGAAACAACAAAAATAATTTTATGGTTGGGGGTCACCACAACATGAGGAACTGAATATTAAAGGGCTGCAGAATTAGGAAAGTTGAGAACCACTGCTCTAGAGACCCTGACTAACACAGATTTTGGTATCAGGAGTGGGGTAATCCTAATACAGTATCTGACACCCTCTTTTGACCTTCACAGCTAGACTCATCACAGCCACACACAGGCTCATACTTCTAATTAAAAATAAATCTTAACATGTGTCTCAGGATCTTCCTACATTCCAAATTTAAGAATGAAAATAACTTTAGGGGTAGCAAGGTAATTCAGAGAGTAGAGATGCTTGTCCAAGTTGAAGACCCAAGTTCAATCCTGGAGACCTATAACTTATGCTGTTTCTTAAAAATCTTCCAAGTTTTCTTAGTTTTGAATTAAGATCTTGCTATGTTGTAGAGTCACATCTCAAACTCTTTGTCTCAAGTGGGACTAGAGGCACATAACACCATGCCTGACTCTTGTTCTCTTTAACATATTTAATGATAGTTAATCTTAAACTCAATTGTTATTGTATATGTCAGACACTATGTTTAGTAACCATTAGCTACATAAAATATTGTAATCGTTACCATCTTTTAGGAAGTTAACCAAAATGTCCTTTGTAAACATTTCTACTAAGAATACAAATTACACTCATGTTAGCTATTATTTAGTGCCTTACAATTCAGTCATTTAAAAAGATCTGTTTGAAGCCTGGTGGTGGTGGTGCACAACTCTGATTCCAGCACTTGGGAGTCAGAGGCAAGCAAATATCTTTGAGTTCAAGACCAGCTTGGCTTATTGAATTCCAGTAAAGTCAAGGCTACACAGAGAAACCCTGTCTTGGGAAAACAAGCAACAAAACAAAAACCAAAACTTTAAATCAGTTAAGTTTTACTGAATATGCCACTGCAAATATGTGCTTAGGTGTTGAGAAAATAGGAAGCTAGGGCTGGAGAGATGGCTCAGTGGTTAAGAGCACTGGCTGCTCTTCCAGAGGTCCACAGTTTAATTTCCAGCACCCACATGGCGGCTCACACCTGTCTGTAACTCCAGTTTCAGGGAACCGAATACCCATGGCAAATCACCAATGCACATAATAAATAAATAAATATTTTAAAAATATAGGAAAACTGGAAAGGTATGAAGAGCAGGATGTAAGTTTCCACAGACTACCACGCCACCATGTATGTATATACACTGAAACAGGATGTCCTTTCTTCCTGTCCTACTCAGCTTTTCTTGCCACAGACTATAATTCTTTTAGTAATTTATTTAAATTTATGTGCATTGGTGTGAAGGTGTCAGATCCCCTGGCCCTGGAGTCACAGACAGCTGTGAGCTGCCATGTGGGTGTTGAGAATTGAACCCAGGTCCTCTGGAAGAGCAGCCAGTGCTCTTAGCCACCATCTCTCCAGGCCCAGACTATAATTTTTCAAGAACAAAAGTCCTTTCCTTTGGTAGGCTTCACTGAGTCCCTTCTATGAATCCTGCCCATGTAGAGTCCAGATGGAGAACTGAGCGCACCATTCCCACTACCCTCCAGCCACTTCCAGACGGCTACAGCCCATAAAGGCACCACCACAGATTCCATTCTTACTTACAGCCTTTATCATACACCTGAAACTACTTCGATTTTCTCCAAATCTTTGCATGATCTGCCAATTTACCATGTTCGCTGTGACAGACAATGAATCTGTATCCTAGTTTTGTCAAGTGGACACAGCCTTGAGGGATTACTCAGATCAGATGAGGCTTGTCTATGAGGCACTGTCCTGATCATGACTTGATCTAAGAGGGCTGGCCCAGCCTACTGTTGGTGTCATCATTCCCTTTCCTCACTGACAGACTAATCTGCAAGCAGAAATAAATACTTTCCTTCCCTAAATTATTCTTGGTCATTGTATCTTACCACAGCAACAGAAAGGAAACTAGACCATCAGGTCAGTCATATTTTCACTGAAAAGTTTCTTAAAGGTGCAGTTATCACACAACACAAAGCAACATATTTCTGAAGGTAAGAATTTTAGGTGCTGGACAAAGGTGGGTGGAGGATATGAGGTAAAGTCCATGACGCTACAATCACTGTGTTAGGAAGATAACTAGAAAGAAACAGGAGGACCGGCAAGATGGCTCAGCTGGTTAAGGTGCTTGTCGCAGAGTCTAATGACCTGAATTTAATCCTGGGGTAAATTCACACGATGAGTTTATGTGAGTTCATGCTGGTACACACATAATGGAAAGACAGAACTGAATCTTGTAAGTTGTTCTCTGATCTCCACATGCACAGCATGGCATTTTTATGATCCTACAAACATAGAGACTGAAACTAACATACTCTATTTTGTAAGGTCTTTAAGGAAGGCCGAGTGCTCAACAGAGAATCTGTTCAGTGTGTTCTCCACATGAAGATGAAAGTAATATGTCTGTCTACTGAAAAGATTCAGGTAGAACCTCTTCTGTGAATGAGCTAAAGAGAACAATAGCTTCATACTGTTAGCTGAGAAAGCTCACGGTGCCCATGATGATTCCCGTCACATTCCAGCAATGTCGGCTGCTGGGATCATAGCACTGTCTCTTTTTTTGAGACACTGTGTATCCCTGACTGGCCTGAAATTCAGATCTACCTGCCTTTGCCTCTGCCTCCGGAGTCCTGGGATGAAAGGTGCACCACCCTGCCTAGCTCAAAAGTCTTAGTTTTAAAAAGGCAATGCCACTTTCTTTTAAGGTCTACTCTCTAGCTTTTATACATGTTCTTTCAAAATCATACACAAGATATAACTGTCAAATTACACTCTCACCATAGGGTAGAACTTTCTCCTTAGCCTTAAGAGAGAAGGTGGCTATCGTACTGTGAGATAAACAGTATTTCTAATGAGAAAAATGTGCTCTGGGTTGAAGACAAATTTTTTTGAGGGGGATGGAAGTGAGTTTATATTTAGATGCCACCACATAAAACCAAGTAATAAAATGCCCCAGGAAACATCATAAAATGTTATATTTGTTCATTCTTCCTCATGCACTCATATCCTTCCTTACAACAGACCACATACTAACCTCATACTTGAGTGAGAAAATGCACCCAGAGATTATAATTCCAGTACTTGGGAAGTTGAGGCAGCAGGATCACTGAGTCCAAGGTCAGTTTAGTCTATACAGTTTTCGGAGAGGGAAGGCTCAGAACAAACCTTTGTATCCTGTATGACAAATGATATATACATTTTCTACCTTTATAATATTTGAGCTGGGTTTACCATTTGTTTGTTTTCTTGCCAGAGAATATGCTGGATCCCTTCTTCTCTATGGCATAGTCTCCCTTTCCTTCAGTACATCAAAGTGGTTAAGTGAAGATCTTCACAGAGTTCTAGGCCCTTAACCCATCCTTTTATTAGGAATCCAAATAAAAATTGGTCAATTAAGTCAACTTTTATTTAGGCATCAGTACCATCATACATTGCCATGCTACAGTTAAGCACACAAACAGAAACAGAACACTGAACACATAGTTCTTTCAGCAATCACTAAGCACTTGAAAGTAGAAAACTAGGTACAAGATGGGAAAAGGGAGAAGTGTTTTTTACAATTTTTGTTATCACCTTTTTTATCATAAACTGATACAAGCATTTGCCTTCTGACACCAGTAATACCCAAGGAATATCAAAGAGGCTATCAGGGAGCTGATAGATATCTCAATTAATGAGCACTGCTTAAAAGTTGTCCTCTTTGAAGTAGATCAGTTCCCTGAAACTGATCATCTCTTTTGGCTTGTACAAGAGCCACACAAATGATTCCCATTAATGAGTGAGAACCATTTCTAAACATATTAAGTTAAAGAATTTTAAAGTAAACCACCTCCTCTTTGTTACTTCTTATTAAGCAGTCTATTACTTGACTAATGATATAATGTTCACTTGGGGCATCCCAAATAAATAACAGTTTATAATTAAATCACTTTATTTAATATTAGAAATAATTAGGACTAATTAATTTAAACACTAAAATGTTTTAATGATAACTGGCTAAAGTTTTTCAAGATGAGTTTTTACAGCAGAAAAGACAGGATCTAGCTCTTCTAAGAGAAACTGTAAATACTATAGGTGGATTCTAATAGTGCTTAGAATTTCAGGGAATAAAATAACAGATGGAATGACATTTTTAAATTAAGTAGGCAATTCCTCTATTATCTGAATTTTCTAAAAATCTGTGGTTGAATACAAAAGGCAGCAATTAAGAGTGGGCCATTTTAAAGAATAAAGCAAGGCACCAAGCGAGGATTCTGGAGCTATAGTCTCAGTACCAAGGCCGTGCAGAATTTCCATCTTTTCCCAGCTGTCCAATAAAAACAACAGCAAGGAAAGTGTTAGATTTACAGGCTCAAGTGTCAGAGCTCTCTCATTTGTCTTATTCTAGCAATGATGCTCCTTGCCTCCCAAATGAATTCAAGATTCTCTGGCCCATCACATGCACCAGCATAGTCCTTTATTTATTTAGTCAGTTTTCCGAGACAGGGTTTCTCTGTGGCTTTGGAACCTGTCCTGGAACTTGTTCTTGTAGACCAGGCTGGCCTTGAACTCACAGAGATCCTCCTGCCTCTGCCTCCGAGTGCTGGGATTAAAGGTGTGCGCCACCACTGTCTGGCTTGATTATTATTTTTTTATTGCCTAAATAAATATCACAGCTAAGTTTTAAGGGTGAAACTATGATTACCACCTGAAAGCTTAGTTTGTAAAAAGTACAATTTAAACTGCTAGGATTTCAGGATATGCTTAGGAAAGGATTATTTTTCCTTTCTTCACTCAAAAGATCCTGAAAATTTAAAAAGTAAATTATCACTTAAATTTCAACAGGCTTACCTTCATCTGGTATAAAACAAGTATGCAGGTGTGACTAGTCTTTTTAAACAACTAAGAAAATTGAATTTATTGGTTTGTATGATTTAGGCCACAATTCTCATAGTAGCCATCTGTCTTCTAATGTAGAAGAAGTTATATGTCAGCCTGTATTCTGAGGTTGGAGGGATGGTTCAGAAGTAATTTCTGGGTGACAACAGCCCAACAGAGGCTAACAAATATGACAGTGAATGTGATTCTTTTCGTGGGAGGTGTTTTTTGTATCTGGCAGCACATCACTTGCTTTTTGGTTTATGGTATTAAATGTTCTCAGAAGAAGCTGTTAGAGACTGGAAAAGGTGCAGGGGAGTAACCGCTGAGCGAGTGAGCCAGAGCCAGAGACGGCTGATGGTCCGGACGTGAATCTGGGACCCTCAAGGGAGTATTCCTAAGCAGGACCCCGTGAGTCTGGGCGTGAGTCTAGGACCTTCCAGGAACTAGGCCTGAGCTAGGACCTCTGCCAGTCTGGGCATGAATCTGGGACCTCTGAGGGAGTAGGCAGGAACCAGAGATCTCTGCGGGACCAGGCATGAGTCTGGGACCTCAGAGGGAATAGGCCTGAGCCGGGACCTCTGTGGGTCCAGGCATTGGTCTGGAACATCAAAGGGAATAGGCAGGAACCTGGAACCCCTGCAGGTCCAAGCATGAGTCTGAGACCTCTGAGGGAGTAAGCCTGAGCCAGGTCCTCTGCAGTTCTGGGTGCACCCGAGCCTGGGAACTCCGAGGCAGTAGACTGGAGCCAGAAACCATTGCAGGACTAACTCTAAGTCAGGAACTTCTGCAGGAGGGGATCCAGACTAGGATTTACAGAAACAGTTCAAAGCCGGTAACCTAGGCCAAAGTAGGCCTGAGACAGCAAACTCCGAGGGAGCAGAGCAAAGCACAGGAGCACTGAGATATCTCCAGGAACACAGAATAACCAATAGGGTAACTAGAACTGTGGCACTGATTGTACCAAGAGGAACAACCATCTGAGCTTTGGATACATTGGCATCTAGAAGATTATTCAACAGAATCTCAGACAGCCTCAACCACACCTATTAGAGGAAAAGATGAGTAGAAAAGGTAAGAATACACGCAATACCACAAAGGTCAACACAACAACAGTAAAACCTAAAGACCCTACAAAAGCAAGACCTGAACAACCAAATATATATGAAGCAGAAGAAAATGACCTAAAAATAACTTCAGGAGAATGTTTGAAACTCTTAAAGATGAAATGAGAAATTCCCTTAAAGAAATGGGGGAAATGACAAACAAAAAATTGGAAGACATCAGCAAATCCTTCAAAGAAAACCAAGAAAAAGAAATCAAACATATGAAAGAAACTATTCAAGACTTGAAAGCTGAAATAGAGACAATAAAGAAAACACAAGCCAAGGGAATTATAGAAACAGAAATCATGAGAAAACAATCAGGAACCACAAACGCAAGCATGAACAGCAGAATACAAGAGATGGAAGAAAGAATCTCAAGTGCTGAAGATACAATAGAGGAAATAGACTCATCAGTTAAAGAAAACATTAAATCTAACAAAAGCTTAACCCAAAATATCCAGGAAATATGGGACACCATGAAAAGGCCAAATCTAAGAATAATAAATATAGAAGAAGGAGAAGTTCAATTCAAAAGCACAGAAAATATATTTAACAAAATCACAGAAGAAAAGTTTCCTGACCTAAAGAAAGATATGCATATGAAGATACAAGAAGCTTACAGATCACCAAATAGACTGGATCCTAATAGAAAGTCCCCCTGCCACATAATAATCAAAAGACTAAACATAGAGAGTACAGAAAGAATGTTAAGAGCTGCAAGGGAAAAAGGCCAAGTAACATATAAAGATAGACCTATCAGAATTAGACATGACTTCTCATTGGAGACAATGAAAGCCGGAAGGTCGTGGTCAAGCATTATGCAGACATTAAGAGACCACAGATGCCAGCCCAGACTACGATACCTAGCAAAACTTTCAATCAGTTTGTAGAAGGACAAAACAAGATATTCCATGACAAAACTAGATTTCACCAAAACCTAGCCACTACCCAGCCCTACACAAAATACTAGAAGGAAAACTCCAATCCAAGGAAGTTGGCTACACCAACAAAAACACAGACAATTGATGGTCTCATAGCAGCAAATCCCAAAGAAGGGAAAAAACGCACAAATTAACATCACCAACAGTGAAAACTAAATTAACAGGAGATAGCAATCACTAGTCATTAATATCCCTTAATGTAAATGGACTCAACTCACCCATAAAAAGGCACAGACTAACAGATTGGATATGAAAACAGAATCCATCCTTCTTCTGCATACAAGAAAGACATCTCAACCTCAAAGACAGACATCATCTCAGAGTAAACGGTTGGGAAAAAATATACCAATAAAATGAACCTAAGAAACAAGCGGGTGTAGCTATTCTAATATCTAACAAAATAGACTTCAAGCTAAAATCAGTTAAAAGAGACAAAGAAGGTCATTTCATATTAGTCACAGGAAAAATCCATCAAGAAGAAATCTCAATACTGAACATCTATGCCCCAAATACAAGGGCACCCTCATATGTAAAAGAAACACTTTTTAACCAGTTAGCTACCCAATAACAGGCTACCACACTGGGACACATCCATTTGTAAGAAGACAATGCTTGCCTTCCTAGGAACTGAAACTTAATACAGATTTGGACTGTCCATTTCTGTCTTGACATCCCTATGCTTTTATTACATGGATGTCTTGAAGGACCAACTTTACACATAAAAAGGTACCAGACAAGTATCCTAATGTCAATAGAATGCTCTGGTCTCAAGTACTAACCATTAATAGAAAAGGGGGGGCTTTTAAAAGAAAGTTATCCTGTTATGCTTAGATTCTGCATGGGTTATGAATACCTTATTGCAAATTCTGGGTGTTATCATTTATGATTTTGGTACTTGCTCTACTCCAGCAATGCATGCAGTATCAGAAAAATATTGTATTTCCACGCCTCTAAAAACACAGGATAAGACACAAGGAGAAATAGGAATGAACCTTATCAAGGCTGTAACCAAACATTGACATATTTTAAACAAATTGTGTCCCTAGACCTATGGCTCATAATCTGCTCTTCCAATTGGTATTAAATGTACTGGAAAGCAGACTAAAAGTGTTAATTGTTTCTAGATAGTTGGATAAAGGTATCTATCTTTGTGACTACATTTTCCCAAATTTTCTAGAATAGCAAGGTACTATAATTATTAAAGAAAGAAAACACATCTAGCCTAAGAAGCTAATTTTCTTTCACTGAAGATTATCACCTCATGAAAGCAAGGACATGAGAATGAGTGCATAGACTTGCTAACAAACACTGAGCTTTGGCTCTTCTGTCGTGGTTTCCTTTTAAAGCACTCCAGAGTAGTTATAGGGGACCTTTGAAATCTAATTCTCAATTTCCTTACCTTATAAAACAACAATAACTAGGCAATCAATTACTACTTACCACATGAAATGTGTGTTTTTATGTTCTCAGTCCCTTCAAAATAAAAATCAGAAAAAATTAGTTACCTTTGGGTTAAAATATCTACAAGACTGTGGTTGGGAGCCTCCGAACAGAGCTATGCGGTAATCATGCTTCTTTCTTCTAGGCCGGGTGCCACCTGCAAGTTCTTCTCGATCCTCAGGAGACAGTAGATGGTACCTCATTCCACCTGCACAAAATACATGGTTACTCTTCAAGAGCTTCGGGGACTATGAAGTCAGTGCTTTGAAAAGTAAAGTAGGGGCTGGAGAAATAGCTCAGAAAGGTTAAGAGCATTGACTGTTCTTCCAGAGGTCCTGAGTTCAATTCCTAGCAACCACCCAGTGACTCACAACCATCTATAATTAGATCTGAAACCCTCTTCTGGTGTGCAAGGAAACATGCAGAACGTCCTCTTTTGGCATGCAGGCAAACAAGCAGACAGAACAATGCACAAATAATACATCTTTTAAAAAAAAAAGTAAAGTAGTTCTTTTTTATTTTAGCCCCTCTCCCTATAACTTAAATTATTTTTTGATCCTTCTAGTGTTCTAGGAAGAAAGGAGACAGAGGCAGGCTAAATGTCTAAGAATTCTCATTTTAACTAATTTACCACCCTCAGCAATCAATATTACTAAGACTATGTCACTATGTACCCATGAATTATCTGGTTACTTAAGAGTAGTTGTCAAAATAATAAGTACTGAAATCTAGATCTCTTAACCTAGTAATCTCTATCTTTTTTTTTAAATGAAATAAGATTTTACTATGTAACACAGGAAGCTGTACTTCAACTAGTAAGCCTCTTGCCTCAATTCCCTAATGCTGAGTGGACAAATGTCCATCAACTCTCTGTTTTCACTGCATATTAGAATCACATAAGAAATCTCTATACCTGGTTCCTACCCCAGTTCAATTAAAATCTCTAGTGCAGGCACCAGGTATTTGGTGTGTTAAAGGGTTCCATCTTGTCATTTAAATGTGGTTCAAATAGTAGCAGCTTCAGAACCTGGAACTTTGTTAGAAATGCTGAATCCCACTACCTAAAAGCTACCAAAGCACCATCTGTGTACTTGACAATCCCAAGTTAACTCAGATGTACATAAAACTTTGAGAAGGACTATCTTAGATCAAATGCAATGAGGATTCAAAACTATTATGGATCTTCCTTAATTTGGTTGAGTCACACATCAATAACTGTTTAAGATGTCATTTTAAATTAGTGTGGGAAAAATGGATTGTCTATTAATGTTAGACAATAGAGGGAAAAAACTATATTCCCTATCTCATATTTTCTTCTCAACAAAAATTGAAATTTGAAAAAAAAATCTCATAAATGTTAGAAAGGAAAACTAGGAAAATATTCATTATATAAAATAAAATTACAAAGCTATCCTATTAGAAAGATTAAGTTTAGCAACTTCACAAAAAATAGATTAAGTACCAAGATGCAGTTCACAAAAAAATAAAAATAAAGACAATTCTTCAAAATATAAAACATGCTTGAGCATTTCCCACACTCTTTTATTCAGATCTGTCGAGATCAAACAGTTGAGCACAGGGTTATGAAGGCCCAAACTAAGGTGCCCAGCCTCTCCATACACAGTTCCATTTGTTAGTCTTATAAGGACTTGCTCTTAACTGACTCATGGGCAAAACTACATACTCAAGAAGAGCTGACAAAAATAATAAGCAAGAACACTCAAAGATAATACAGACAAGAAAGGCAACATAGGTAAGTTCCAAAGCATCAAAATGACCATCTGAGAACAGTAATGATATCACTCTCATTAAATAAGAAATCAGAGTTAAGTAGGGACTCATCAAAATTAAGAATAGTGGAAATATAAAGTTTATAAAGATAAATTAAGGTAAATTCTCAGACGATGACCAATGTGGGAATAGAACTAAGAAAGACAAAGAAACATGAGATCAATATTTAACACTGAAGAATCACAGTATTAATAACAAAGAATATAGAAATCAAAGGCTGGAAAAAGAAAATGATCTCAAATATACACACACTAGTGCCAACTTTCAAACCACCAGGATTAAACAGTACACTGATCTTACATGAGAAATTAAAAAAAAAGAACAATCAAATTGGCACTAGAATTCTCAACAGTAGTATCAGCATCCTGCAGATGACAGAGCAGTGCATTCAACAGACTAACTGCAAGGCTGTTTTCTCAGCATATGTGGTTTAACTAACTTCAATGTTTTATAGTGAAATAAATCATCAAATCTCCAAGTATTTATCAATTATCAGGAACCCTTTATAAGATGTGTTCCATCTAACAGATGAAAAACAGGGGGGTCAAGAATGACAGGCCACACCTGTAATCTCAGCACTCAGGAGAGGGAGGCAGGAGATTGAGTTTCTGGCCCACCTGGGCTTCACAGTGAGAGAAATTTTGTCTCAAAACAAACAAAAACAACAAAAGAGGAAAGAAAGTCTTGTATTCAGAAGAGAAAAGATTGAAAAGATACTCTAGGATGGTAAGGGACAAGAAATGTATATCAGGCTCAGCCTAGAGGGCAAGCAGCCCATGTAGGAATAGGTAGAAGAAAAGGACTGAAAGGACCATTTTAAAGAATAACATTTTAGCTGGGCAGTGGTGGCGCACGCCTTTAATCCCAGCACTTGGGAGGCCGAGGCAGGAGGATATCTGTGAGTTCGAGGCTAGTTCCAGGACAGGCTCTACACCTACAGAGAAACTCTGTCTCGAAAATCCAAAAAAAAAAAAAGAATAACCTTTTAAATAATAAATAAAAACAATGGGTTAATTTTATGAAAGTATTCAGGGCTTCTAGATTGAGAAAATAAAAAAAAAAACAAATGAATGAAATCAGCATATTATTAGCTCCAGGAAAATAAAAAGAAATGTCAAGATGGAATACTACTTGGTTAAATAAAAAGGAAACACTATGAACAAAGTACATGAATGGTATTGTGTACAAATTAGAAGAGGCCCAAGATGGGGGGGGGGGAATCTTCACTTTTTCACTATAAAACAAGGGCTGAGGCTAATGCTTTTCAGAGGGCTGAGAACCCACACTAAGAAGACAAAATCTTCAATGGTTTTCCCTGACAAGTGAGTTTGATCCACTGAACAGGTTTTAGTTTATGGGAAAAGGTCATGTGATCCATATATAAACGGGTATGAAGGCAACTTACTTATCACCATTTTAAGGCATTCTGGATTGTCTTGAATAAGCGGTTCAGCTTGTACTGTTTTACTTAGGAAATTCTTTGATATAAGAGGAAATCTGACTTTAGCAAGGATATCAACCATAAATGGCTGGCGATTAGGCTCATCATATTTCAGCCACCTCACTGCAGCATCATAAACCTAGGGGGAAGCAGAAGTCAAGTTCCGAGATGTCAGCAACATTTCAAACATCAGTTTTCACTCAATACTTGTTTGCATTCCTCAACACCTGACTATACCTCAAACACTTTACACTGCTTTTGTGAGCCTTACAAGCAGTATGTCTGCTATAACTACTAATATACATCGTGATGGGAAGGATGTTAACATTGTGATTTTAAGAAGAGATTTATGGGACTGAAGAGATGGTTCAGCTGTCAAGAACACATACTACTCTTTTAAAGGGCCTGAGTTTGGTTCCTAGCACCCATATCAGGCAAGTCACAATGGTCTCGAACTCCAGCTCCAGGGGATCCAACACCTGGCTTCTAAGGGCATTTGCACATAAGTGCACATGTCTACACACATATACATGTAATTAAAAATAATAAAATTCTATAAAAAGAATTATTTTCATTTATGTCTATGCATGTATGTGTCCCCATGTGTTGGTGGGTACTTTCTGAGGCCAGAAGAGGTTATCATATTCTCTGCAGTTGTGACTCATCTGATATGGCTACTGGAAACTGAATTCCTTGGGAAGAGCAGCAAGTGCTTTTAACCACTGAGCCATCTCCCTAGTCCCAACATTTGTGGGTGTTTTCTAAAACAACAAATCATAGCTTCCTTTTCAGAAGCAGTCACATGATACCGAAAGAAGTCCATTCTCAGTAGTAGCCCCAACACATGCTCAGGACCAGGAACACAGGTTACCCACGAGGGCTTCCATTCCAGGAGATAAGAGAGCTATTTATTTTAACCTTGTATTTCTATACTGTGAACCAACAGACTTACCTGCTTCTAGAAAATTTAAGATACAGAATTCTATATTTAATAAAATTGAATTGCTTTCATAAATACTGTAGCATTTATTAAACTGCATTGAACAAGTTCAAGTTCATTAATATAATTTAATTTACAAATCACTAAACAGCTATGACAACTTATTTCACATACATACTCATCTACTACACATGATTGAGCTAGATAATAAATTATGGGAACTGAAATTTTAAAGAGATGCCTTTTATTTTACAACATATTTAGATTGTTTTTTGGTTTTTTGGCTAATATCAAGGGCAGAACAGATTTAGATTCAGTATTCTCTGCACCCAGTCACTATAGTATGAAGCATCTGTCATAACCAATTAATACCATACAATTTTTATATTTCATTAGGGTTTATCTAGTATTATTTTCCTTCCAATTACCCCATAAAGGAGACCATAGGAAACTCTGCTTATTGGTTTCTTCCTCCTGGCTTGCTTAGTATGCTTATACATATCAGGACCACCCGCCTAAGGGCTGCACCGCACAGGGAGCTGGACCCTCCTGTATCAATCATTAACCAGGATTAATGTCCCACAGACTTGTCTACAGGCCAGTCTTATAAGGACATTTTCTCAAACAAGATTCACTCTTTCCAGATGTTTCTAGGTTTGTGTCAAGTTGACAAATTCAACCAAACCGTGATGATTTGCTGTTTCATTACATCAAGTAAGCATGCACTCAATAAGACATCACTGATGACCATCAGAATCTGTCAGGTTTTCCAGTATAAAGTTACTTTTTCTTCACCTGCATACAAGCCAGTTAATTTTGATTTATTTGCATTTTATGTGCATTGTTGTTTTGCCTGTGTGTATGTTTGTGGGAAGGTGTAAGGATCCCTGGAACAGGAGTTACAGACAGTTGTGAGCTGCCATGTGGGTGCTGAGAATTGAACCCAGGTCCTCTGGAAGAGCAGTCAGTGCTCTTAACCACTGAGCATCTCTCCAGTCCCGAGAACTGATTTTTTTTTTAAATCTTCTTTCCTCTTTCCTCTTGTTTCTCTTTAGACAGTAGACAGGGTCACTTTACATTCTAACTGGTTTCAATTATCTTGGGCATACTGCTGTGCCTGACAGAGAAATGTTTTTCTTTTTATCTAGTCAAATCTTCCAACCTGAAAATTCTATGTTATGAACAACACAGAGCAAAAGAACATGGTTTAGTGCAATCTTAATAGAATGTAGCCTACCCATCCTCTCTCATCCTCATCTTGGTCACATGCTCTAAGTTCCCTACCTCATGTAAAGTAATATAAGTTCAGGAAATCTTCTGGGGGAGACACTGATGTGCCTAACATGGTACCCAATAGTTTTATCTCTACCATGCACTCTGTAGTTCAAATAGTTGTGACTTTTTCAATGGAAAAGGCTTTGTGATAATGTTATTTATTAAAGAAGACATTCTTGGGTGTACACTTTTAATCCCAGCACCCAGGAGGCAAAGGCAGACAGATCCCTGTGAGTTCAAGGCCAGCTTGATCTACAAGAGCGAGTTCCAGGACAGCTAGGCCTGTTACACAGAGAAGCCCTGTCTTGAAAAAATAAAAAAGGCCCAAAACAAAACAAAAAAAACCAACCAAACAAAAGAAAACATTCTTCCTTAATATGAAAATTTTGTTGTCATATATTAAAGCATCATGTAGAAGAAATTGATAAAGAAATTTCTACCAAGAAATACCTAAGAAGCCAATATAGTTAGTTACCTGATCCTCTGCTCTCACAGTAAGAGTGTCCTGGCTGAGAAGCTGTGTTACTCGTTTGACATCAAGTTGTAGAAATTCATCAGTTTTATAAACCTCAGTAAAATGCTGATGAATAAAGTCATCTGCTGTTGCTTTCAGCTCGGGACAGTCCAGACACTCTGCAAGCACGCTTATACCTAAGCACAGAGAGAAAGGGAACAGAAGACACCGACTTTAGAAAACCACATATTCCCCCAGATCATGAGAAGAATATGCAGGAAAATCTCAAATTTAAGGCTAGTCTAGACTAGAGTAATAGCCTGATTTAAAAAAAAATGTACTATGTGTTTTAGGGGGGTACTGGGGAGGAGATAAAGCAAGACTTGGGAAAAATTTAAGTAGATCTCATAAATCTAGGTCTTGTTCAAAAAACTTGTCTACTTTTGTGGCAATATGAGATTGTCTTACGCTTGACAATAAGACAGAATCAATTTTTCCAAACTGCTCTCGGGCATTTTTAAATCACTTTCTTTTATAAATAAACTTAAAACTAAGTATCACATCTTACTTAAAGATGAGATGATTTTTGTTAGGATTGCACTCAACTTTTGGATTGCTTTGGGGGAACAGCTGCAACATAGAGGAAGAGGTCCATGTAAGCACTAGGCACTGGGCCAGGAGACAGTTCATCAGATAGAAGGACTTGCTACCAAGCCTGATATCCCTGGGACCCACATGGAGGAAGGGAGTCAACTCCCATAGCGGTCTCCTGATACTGGATGCATTAATCTACAATACATCCAATTAAAAAAACAAATTGACATTTCAATTTATTTCACTGTAAATTATTAACATTCAGCTTTTATTAAACCATTTTCTTATATGTTACCAATATAGATATATATTTTCCTCCCTTGTATATATAAAAAAATATATATTTTTCATATTTTCCAGAGGCTGGAGAAACAGCTCAGCAGTTATAAGCACTGGCTGATCTTCCAGGGGTCCTGAGTTCAATCCCAGCAACCACATGGCAGCTCATAACCATCTGTAATGGGATCTGATTCCCTTTTCTGGTATGCATGAAGATAGGTCACTCATATACGTAAAATAAATATTTAAAAAACAAGTTTTGCATATTTTCCATTCATCCTTTCCCCAATTATTCTATTTTGTTTTGGAGGGAATTTCTCATGTTCTATATAAGGAGGCAAAGAACTGTCCACAGGCCAAATGTAGTTAGTCCTCAATCTGTCTGTGTGCCACCTTGCTAAAGTTACTTTTATGTTTCATGTCTAAATGCTTAAAAGAGGAAGATGAGGACAAAAAGAAGAAAGTAGTAGTCGTAGTAGTGGTAGTGGGGGGAGGCAGGAAAGAAGAGGAGAAGTGGAGAAAGACAAATGCTAACAAAGTCTAAAATATTTACTATCATTCCTTTACAGGAAAAGTTTGGCAAGACCTCTTAGATTATTTTGGTGTATGAATTTGCAAATAAATGTCTTTCGAAATATTAACTGGGTCTTCCTGCCCCATGTTTCAACTTCATGTCACTTATTAACATATTATGGGCTGGGTTTTTGTTGTTTTATTTTTGTAGCCCTGGGTGCTTGGAACTTGCTACACTGGCCTCGAACTCACACAGATCTGCCTGCTTCTGCCTTCCAAGTTCTGGGATTAAAGGCACTACTGTGTCTGGCCAATACAGTTTTGGGGCTTTCATATTTGTAACATAACTCATCACTATCAACCAATCTGTCAGGGTAGCTGGTATCTTTCATCTCCTTTCTAAAAATGCACTGATTTGATGCCATGGCATTCTGAACATTCATGGCAAAAAACATGCTACTTCTGTGTATATTTGCCTGCACCAGTGAGACAGCAAGATTTGGCCCGTGGTTTATGGTTTTACTGATTTGTGAATGAGATCTCAGTATGTTAGATTTGCCTTAAACTCACAATCCTTTTGCCTCAGCTTGAGTGCTAGAATAATATGAATGTGCCACCATAACAAGCTAAAACCTTTTCATTTTCTTAAATATCACAAATAGACACTGAAAACACAGAAGTGCCTTTGCTATGACTTTAAGTATGTTTAGACTTTAGCTTGTTAGTAATCTGAGACTTCTAGACAATGAAAGAGAAGTATGGAATTTCTGATAAACCCTCTATTATTAATAAACTTTAGAAGGTAGTTTTAGGTTTACACTAAAACTGAGAATAGAGTTCCCTTAAATTTCTTGTCATCACACACATTAATCTTCTTCAGCATTATCATTGTTTTTTAAAAAAAATTGTGTGTGTGTATGTTTTGCCTGCATATATGTCTGTGCACTATGTGCATCCAATGTCCATGAAAATCAGAGGGTGTTAGACTTTTGGAACTAGAGAGTTACAGATAGTTGTGTGCCTTCATGTGGGTACTGGGAAACTGAATCTAGGTTTTTTTTTGTTTGTTTTTTTGTTTTTTTTTCAAGAGCAACAAGTGCCCTTAACCACTGAGCCATCTCTCCAGTCCCCATTATTAACTTGAATTGGAGAGGGGAAGAATTCTTTCTAAAAATACACTTATTGCTGGATTTGAGATAGTTTTGGCTCTAAATGAAGCTAGAGTCACACGCACATTCGTACGTGCACACACACTTGTTCTTTGTCCAAAGTTGGCATTATGAGACTATTTCTGGGACTTGTCTACCCTTTTTTACAGACCTAAAATTTAAATAATAAAAATTAATCTCAACTTTCTGTGTGTACTAGCACTAACTCATAAAGACATCGACCTTTCCAGACATCTGAGGTTACTGTTTTGGGCTCTCTGCTTCTCTTGCCTTTTGCTTTCCTAGTTACAGATCCAATTCTGATGCTGTTCTTTGAGCTTTCTTTCTTAATCAGACTTTGAAAGGTTTTCTTACCTCTTTGAGTAGAGTCCTTAAATCAAGAAAACTAAAACTAAATTTCTTTCTAAAAAATGCTTTGGTTACATTTCAAAGATTCTATTTGTTGTGTTATTATCATTTTAAAAGCCTGTAATTTAGTTTTTAATACTTCTTTACAATTATTCAGTTAAGTCTCCAGGTGCTGAAAACGGTGCTGGAGGAGACGGGTGCCCTCTGATGCTCACTTCTCGCCTCACTGCACTGCTGGGGGCAGGCCCTATGCTTCTTTCCTTCCAGAAGTTCTATGCTTTCGGTTGCTGGTGATCAGTATTTGTAAACACTCCAGGGGAATAAACTTGTACTCAGCCTCTGATCACAGTACAAAACATTCTGTGCTAACTATCTAAACAAGTTACTCAAATCCTACTTTTTCTAAGCCCAACTTTTGAGGTATGGGCAATTTTATAAGTTATGTATCATGGCCTCTCAAATTCCCTTTCTGTTTAACAAGCAGTGATTTTATTTTTCTGGGCATGGTTGCCCACATCTTTAAACCCAGCCCTCAGGAGGCAGAAGCAGATGAATTTCTGTAAGTCTGGGGCCAGTTCTGATGTACAAATCGAGTTCCCAGGCCAGGCAAGGTACAGACCCTGTCTCACAAGACCAAACAGCTCATTTTGCCACTACGAAAACAACTAACCAGAATATTCTTATTGATGAAGTTAGTAGTCTCATGATGCAATAATCTCAATAGTTGGAGACTAAATGACACAGAAGTCATCTTGTGGGACACTTCATACACAACCATAGTAGGACAGAAATAGTAGTTTGCTTGTTTTGGTAACCTATCACACTCATCTCTAAGAACTTATAAATTTTATGTTAATTTTTTGGTGGTAAATACATGTAACAAAATCTACCACCAGTCACATTTAATATACTCATGTCATCCTGGCATGATTATCATCTAGCTCCACCACTTTTATCACCTCAAATCTATGCTCTTGATGTTTAAAGATAAACATATCACCAGGATATATCTAAGGAACATCTTAGTTCATGGGTGAGACTTCATACTCAGTCTGAAATTGTCTTGAAGGTACAAATGACTTTTCCTTTGCAGTTTGTTGACTGTTTTGCTTCTTTTACCTGCTCCTGGAGCTCCTGCTTCATATTAGTTCTCTGTTTCTTCCTCTAATGGCTCTTTCATCTTTCAGTAATGGCTTCTTTTTATTTGTAGTATTGTATCATGAGACAAGTTTCCTAATTGATCTTTAGTTTGAATTTTAGGGGCATCTAACTTTACTGTTCAATTTGATCAAATGTCAAGACTGGAAAATCACCCCTTCAAACATCCTGTTTTATTATTAATATTACTATTATTATTATTTTGGTTTTTCAAGACAGTTTTTCTCTGTATAGCCTTTAATCTCCTGAAACTACCTCTGTAGACCAGGGTGGCCTTGAACTCCAGAGATCTGCCTACCTCTGTCTCCTGAGTGCTGGGGTTAAAGGTACAAGCCACCACCACCTGCCTATCTTTTCTATTTTTAATTTTCTTTCTATTTATTACATTAAATTTGTCCCCAGGAGTGTGATTTTTCTGTCTCTCAAACTAATAGGTTTCCTTGAACTTTGTATGATTTTGTTTTGTTATTTTGAGACCAGGTCTCACTATATAGCCCTGGTTAGCCTGAACTAGCCATATAAACCAAGCTAGTCTTGAACCTCTCAGTACAGGGTTATAGGTGTGCATCATCATGTCTGACTGAATTTTGCCCAATCAATCAGTTGCGATGGATTCCCTCTTAACACTTGTGAAAGTTAGATTGGCAAGATAGTTTGAGCAACAGAAAAGCAAAAGGAAATCTTAGGCAGGAGTTTTTTATCTGGTCGGCAGTGGCAGCTATGCTCAGATCCACACAGAAAACATGCAGAAGCAGGTCCTCTCACCCTATCTTTACCAAGTTACCGAGGGACTGTAAACGGATCAGAGCCACTGTCCCCCTTTTTTGAGACAAAGCCTCATTCTGTAGCCCAGCTGGCCTTGAAACAGGGGTAACCCTCCCTCCTACTTCAGCCATCATGCCTAGTTGAAGTTACTGTCTTTGTCCCAGGCTTAGGCTCAGAAACAGGCTCCTTTCTAGGCTATTGGGGTATCCTTTCTCTCTCAGCTTTGTTACTCGCTCCCTCCCCCCAAAAAGAAATAAAAAACTAGATACAGCTGTAAATTATTCAGAGCTGTAAACTACAATACAGAAATGGACTCTCAGTCCGGAGGGTGCCTGATACATAGGACAATAACAGGCACTGTTTATTCCCTAATGTAGGGTCTTACCATGTTGACATATGGCTAACAAAGAAATTCCGTTATGCTTACTCCACAGTTATTTGTCCTCCTACTCCATCAACTGCAGTTTCTTTTCTGGATACCAGACCAGTCTCATTTTTATCCCTTTTGCTTGACTTTTACTCTTTTCTGCAATTATCCTGTTTCCTTTTTGACAACCTTCCAAGTGTTTTTCTCCCCAGGCTCACAGTATGTGTGCCCTGAGGGAAAAAGAATAGGGAAAGTTGGGCCAGAAGAAGTTCAAAGCATCATCAGAAGCCCTTTGTCCAGCCTTCAGTTTCCTGCCATCAGCACCCCTCCATCTTCCTTGAGTTAGAAATCTTAGTGTTGACTAGGTTCCAGGCCCCTCTGTTTCCTTGATTCTACTCTTTCTCTATGTTGCTGGACCTTTAGCCTCCTCTTTCCCTAAAGCCTATGGATTACAGTATACGTAGAGAAATGTAATTACAAAGAGCTGAGTACTTGTTTGCTGCCAGTAAGGATCATCTCACAGTAAAATGCATACTATACTAAGAAATATCTGAGGTACTTTCCCTGTTTCTTTCAAGGACAAATTTCTTACCTGAGCAATAGCTTCAAATGAAGATCTACAGCAGCTCCTCAACTAGTACCTTAATTTATGATTTCTCTGTTCCCTAGTACAAAACATACTTGACAATGGAGAGACAGCGGGTGTACTAAACAAGCATCGGATTACTCAAACTCCACTCAGAGAGTGACCACATCACTTCAGAGAAGTTCATAAACCTGACCTCAAATTTTCTCAGCACATTATGAGCCCTATAAGAGAAATGTTCATGTTTTTTCATATAAAGCTACTATGAATAAACAGATGGTATTCTTGTTGTTTGTCTTTGATGAATGAAAGCCATTATAAAAGTCATGTTACTGTTGGACATGGTAGTGCACGTCTTTAATCTCAATGCCCAGGAGGCAGAGGCAGGTGGATATATGTAAGATCAAGGCCAGCCCGACCTGCAGAGCAGTTCCAGGACAGTCAGAGCTGTTACAGAATGAAACCCTGTCTTGAAAAACAAAACAACAAAGCGTCCTATTTCATTTTAGAAAATAGTGACACAGTATTTATTGAGCTAATTGCTACCCAGGCTAGTATGTACTTTAAGTTCCTTTTAAATTTTCTTAGTAAAAATGTTTCAATGGACAGTATCTTTAAGTCTAAATGAAGATTCTTACCAATATGGTTTTTCTTTATTTAAATACACAATGAGGACTTCTTTTTTTTTTTTTTTGAAAAAAGAGCCAGGAATTTTGTATCTCTTACCAAGACAATTTGAAGCATCAACTTGTTCCTTCAAAAAATCGACACACATTTTCTTCACAGGTTCAATCTGGTACTGATTTGCTGCATCTAACAAAGACTGGACATTGTTGCTATTCACAGAAATTCTGTAAGTTAAAGGGAACATTAATTTCACACTGTAGAATATGCTCTATGACATGTGATCCCTCCAACTCCTCCATTACAGCTTTTTGTTCTAAGGAATCAGGAGCAAATTAATTTGTTACAACAATGCTTTTCTGTGGCAGATTCCAATCTTACTCCCCCAAACAGAATGATTCCTAACTCACCTCGCAGTATAAGCAAATTCTACCAGTTGTTCAATAATATCAGGTTCAGCATCTTTGAGTTCTACTTCAAAGGACTTAGATTCAAGCATGTTGGCTGAAGGAAGAGAAGACACATAAATGACCACCAGCAGCACCCACAGGTCTAACTAGGAACTGACACATTCCAGGTTATATTAAATACAGAAGACATTAGGACAGTATCTCTGGAGGGACATACACGCAAATCAACTCTCCGTGTTAGTGGCACCCCTTGAATTAATCTAAGAGATTTCTCAAGTGCAAAGAGAAAGACATAAAATTAGATTTTCTTTTCTCCCAATCCTAAAAGAATTCAGTATCTCTCTTCTCTTATTTCCTCCAAATCCTCAGAGGTAGGAAGGACACCAAAGACAAAACTTGAGGCAGAGATACTGTTTAACTTGATCACAGAACAAGAGACAGGTGTCATGATGCACGCCTATGATCTCAGCCCTTGGGAGGTAGAGGTAAGAGGATCACTCAAAGCTTCAGACCCCCCCTGGCTACATGACAAGCTCCTGCCTCAAAATCAATACAACAAGCCTCATAAAAGAATACTAAGTAGTATAATCAGGACTTGGTTCCAGGTCTCAGCTAAAAATAAAGGGTTCTTTCCACTACAATGTGCTACATTTCCTTCCCATCTTCCTTCTTCCCGTCTAGTCCTTTCGAGGCATAAATTTGCTAGATACAGTGCCACGAGATGTATCTGTTACCCTGATTTTCTACCTCAGGTGAAGAAAACAAACCTTGGACATTCAGGCAGAAACTACCTTTATACCATCAAAGACATTGGACCCTTGGGGCTAATAAAAGAACACTACCTTTTTGATGGTCATCACATCTGACCACTTTCATTCTCTTTACTGTTCTATAGCCTTAAGTTCTAAAGAGCTTTAAAAACTGGAAAAAATATTTTTATTTAGACTCTACCTAATTCTCATAGAAAAAAAAACAGCAACAGGTTTTGCCTGAAAATACTTACTTGTGAACATTAAGTTAAAAAAGTGACTGGCTGCAGCGAGGACAACGCGGTGAGCAGGAATCTTCCTTTCCTGGACCATGAGGATCACGTCACACAATGTTCTCTGGTGAAAAGGAGAAAAGCATATAAAAAGCAGCTCACTGGCTCCTGCTTGGCAATATTAAGTTTAACAAAGCAGGAACCGACCAAAAGCTGTAATGCTTCTATCTACTTTCTACTTAAATTCTTCTTTCCACACACATATTTAGCAAAGACTAACAGAGTTGCTGTCAGACAATATCAAAATTTGGTACTATTATCCCAACAGTCAAGAGGAAAATAAATTAGCCTATCTATCATTAAAAACAAGTCTCCCGAGCTATGTGTGATGGCCCACAGCTGTCAAGAGGCTGAAGATAAAAACTTTGAGGCCAGTCTGCGCAGCACAAGGAAATTCTCTCACCTCAAAAGAAAGTTGTCTACCAATCCTTCAGGGATGTCAAAACTTTTTTTCCTAGTATAAATTCTGAGGCCTTTATTGTGAGCTTCCTGCAGGGAAGAGGGATTAAATGATATGATGGCATATACAAATCATAATTTTTAAACATTGTAGTCTATATTTGATTTTCCTAAATCATCAATCTGGTAAAATCCAGAGTAAAAGTAGCTGTCAAAAGAGTTCTGATGAAACCAGAAAGGATTTGGAACACAGAGTGGGTGAACTGATTGCCCCTGCACTAATCTTCCCTTAAACAGCTCCTCTCACAAGCACCCTGCTGACGGAAGATGGAGGGCAGCCATTTCTAAACTCTAGGCTGCTAAAAGGAGGTGTGCCTACAACAACTTAAATTGCTGGAAAGAAAAAGAAAGGATACTGAAAAAAATATCACAGGTTGTCATAGATGACTTTTAAAGAAAAAAATTTCTGAAGGAGCCATCAAATAATAAATTCACAATGAAGCTAAAAGTATTATATACAGAGCTCACAGAAAATTTGGTGCCTACCGTTGGCAACCAGTGTCCTAACCACTGGGAGTAAGGCAAGCAATACATTCTGAGTGTTTTGTTCTGTCTTAAGTTTTAAAATGTGTATGGGTGTTTAGTTGCAAGTATGTCTGTGCACCAAATGACACCTGAGTGGTTCAGATGACAGTGTCAATTCCCTGGTATTGGGATGGTTTTGAGATGCCATGTGGGTACTGGGAATTGAACCTGGGTCCTCTGCTGAACCATCTTTCCAGCCCAATATTGAGTGGTTTTAAAATCTTGTTACAAATCTATAATAGTTCAGGAGTTTAGCAGATAAAGTTTTTGCAAATTTTAAATATTTTCTAAATGACAAACATTTTACTAATATAATATTGTTTTGGACAGCTTGACATTTCCTATTGTATATTTAGTTAGCTATTTTGTGTGTGCATACACACATGCAGGCATGTGGGTCAATGCCTGTATACAGAGGCCAGAGAAGGATGACAGGTGTTTTTCTTTCTCACCTTCCACCTAAGTTTTTTGAGACAGTCTCTCAGTGAACATAAAACTTGCTGTTTTATTAGGCTTGGCTGGCTAACCAGCAAGTTCTCAGGACCTGACTCTATCCACCCTCTGCTGGGGTTACAGACACATTTGGCCATGCCTGATTTTCTGTGTGTGTTAGAAACGTGAATCAGTCCTCTTGCTTTCCCAGCAAGTGTTCTTACCCATTACGCCATTCCCCTAGTACTACTTTATTTTGTGAATAAAAATCCAAGTAAGATGCTAATGCTTAGGAAAAAAAATGAGCCCCCAAAAGTAGACTAAAAGATAAAAAAAATTTCAATTTTACAGTCTATTTCAAGATTTGGTAATAAGTTTTGTGGACCAATGCTTAGAATCATATGCAGATTGATAGTTACACTGACTGGAAGAAAGGCAGGGGCAGGATGGAAGGCAGGAATTAAAGAGGAAGACAGAACATCAAGCAAATCTGTGTATCAGATAACAGAGCTCTCTCTCACAAAGGATGGATCTTTGTCAAGTGATGGAAATTTCCACAGAACGGAGATAACCCAAAATATAGAAAAACATTTCTGTGAAAAAGGAATTTTAAGTTGAATGAACATTGTCTGCTGGTGGTTTCTGAGTGTGCAGCTGGGTACTACCACTATAACCCATAGGGTGAAGAGGGAAGAGTCATTTGTCTCCCAGAGGCACATTTATTAAACTGTACCACAATGAACTGATGTTTCTAAAGGAGATGGGAAATATGAGTTCATATTTGATACCATGAATTAATGAAGAAGTATATCCACAAGCAAGACAGAGAGAGACCCAAGTCTGGAGAATATGACAGTTCTAAGTGAGCTAAGAGAGAGAAATCTAAAATAAAAACAAACCAAAACACTCAAGCAAAACCAACCAACCAAACAAAAAAACCCAAACAAACAAAAAACACTAATGGTGTGGGAAGTCCTTCTGTCTAAGTGTTGCTTGTATTGGTTAATGAATAAAGAAACTGCCTTGGCCTGGTAGGAGAGAACTTAGGTAGGTGGGAGGACTGGACTGAATGCTGGGAGAAAGAAGGGTGGAGTGAGGAGACGCCATGGGGCTGCCACCGCTGGGGATAGATGTGCTGAAACTTTGTTGGTAAGTCACTGCCATGTGGCAATACACAGATTAATGGAGATGGGTTAAATTACTATGTAAGAGTTAGCCAATAAGAAGTTAGAGCATGGGGCTGGAGAGATGGCTCAGTGGTTAAGAGCACTGCTTGCTCTTCCAAAGGTCCTGAGTTCAATTCTCAGCAACCACATGGTGGCTCACAACCATCTGTAATGAGGTCTGGTGTCCTCATCTGGTCTACAAGCATATATACAGACAGAACACTGTATACATAATAAATAAATCTAAAAAAAAAAAGAAGTTAGAGCTAATGGGGCCAAGCAGTGTTTTAATTAATACAGTTTTCTGTGTGATTATTTTGGGGCTAAGCTAGCCGGGAGGCCAGGATGAACAAGTGGTTCCTTGCAACACACTAACATTTGACAATACATACTGACTGGTTAAATAAAGGGGAAAAAAACTACCTTGTAATTTCTTCTGGTCATTGCCTCCCACATTAGTTATATTTCTGCATTTATTATTCTCAGCTTTAAAATCTTTAGTCTTTCATAAGCAGCACATGTTTCCATGTGGCTGCTATGCTTTGAATCCTCCCGTCAAATCTCATGTTGCATTTTAATTGCTATTCTGGCTGGTATTAAGAGGGTCCCTTTGACAACAGGGAAAACGGCGGTGGTGGTTCCACAGCAGGCATGGAATGGGGAGCTGCTGTGCAGTGAACAGCTATTAGGAAACACTGAAAATGTAACTAAGATGGTTAAGAGGACCACTTGGGTACAATTTTTAGCCATCTTTTTAAAGTAAGCATTTCAAGGGTACTGAAATATAAGCAGTGTCAGTGCAAATGAAAGCTGTGGAGCCTAATGAAGACAAACTCAGGAAATTAAGTCTGAAGAGACCCTGGATAAGGATCTACCAATATATACAGTATCTGCTATAAAATGGAGATAAAAATCAACTTTCTCAAAAGGGCAGTGCTGCTCACTGGCTAGTTTACAGGAGCATTACAGGATGAGGCTGGGCTTGCTATTAACATTCAAAGAAATTCAAAGAAGAGGAAAATGCCAAGCCTTTAAATTTCCAAAATGGAAAAAGAGAGGCTATCAGAGGAAGGCAGGAAGCACTTCTGACTATGGGGAGAGGAGAAAAGCTCAGCTGGAAACCAAACAGGATGGAATCATGGGGAGAAAGAAAGGGCAGCTGGATGTCAAAATCCACCAAACCTTGTTTTTTAAGATGCAATTAGATACTGAGCAGTGCTTCATAGCTAATGACAACGGCAACATAACAGATCCTGTTCATGTTATAAGGTGTGGTGGCTGGATGAGGGTGCTCACCATAGCTTACATACTTGGAGGTTTGTTTCCCAGTTGGAGTGTTTAGGAAGGATTAGGAGGTCTGTACTTGTTGGAAGTGTGTCACTGGGAGTGAGCTTTGAGGTTTTAAAAGCCCACAACAGGCTCAGGCTCCCTTTTCTCTGCCCCCTGCCCGTGGAAGAGGATTGTACGCTCTCAGCTACTGTTCCAGTGCCATGTCTGCCTGTCACCGTGTTTCCTGACATGATGAACATGGATTAACCCTCTGAAACTGCAAGCAAGCCCCCAATTAAATGCTACCTTGGTTATGATGTCTCTTCACAGCCATAGATATAGGGAAGAGTAAAAATGAAGGAGTTAAAACTTGTTTACTTAATCTGAGAAATATAATCCCTTATAAGTCTCTTGAAATCTCAAATGTTTTATTAGACTGTAGAATACTAAGAATTTTTTTATTTTTCTTTCTACCTCATATTGTAAACTAAAAGGTGTAAAAAAAAAAGTATGACATGGGGGCTGGAGATGGTTCAGTGATTAAGAATACTTGCTGCTCTTCCATAGAACCCAAGTTCGGTTCCTAGTAATTAACTTTAGGAAGCTCACAACCTCTTGTAACTCTTGTAAGCAAATAAACTTTCACTTATTTATAAATTACTAGGTTTGTAGTAGTGTTTTACCACAGCAGACAGCAGACTAAAATAGTGACTTAGCTTAAATTCCCACTAACACAATTTCTATAAGGCTTATTCTTTTATAGTTATTCTAACATGTCATCTGATCTATGCTATCTTCAGCTATGATATGGGCTATGCTTGTCAAAATAAATTGCTGCCTTAGTTACTGTTCTATTGCTGTAAAGAGACACCATGACCAAGGCAACTAAAAGAAGAAAACACTTATTGGGAGCTTGCTTACAGCTTCAGAGGATTAGTCTTTTAGTTCTTTATGAACATGACAGTAGACAGGCATGGGGTTGAGAGCTTATATCCTGATCCTCAGAACTCATGCAGATGCTGGATGGGCATTGGTTTGCCTATAATTCCAGCCATGGAAGGTGGAGACAGAGCCCCACAACAAGCTGGCTAGAGAATCTAGCAATAGTCACAAACTCAGATTTTAATGAGAAACCCTTCCTCAAGGAGTAGGTAGAAAAGGTATTGATGGAGGATGATTTCTGACATCAATCTTGGGCCTCCACATGCACTCATATCAAAATACATGTGTGCACACACACAAAATGCAAGAAAGACACTACAGACAGTCCATTTTGTCACAAATGAGCAAGAGGAACATGTCTGCTACTCCTTTATTATAATGCCTGGAAAATCCAAACATTCAGGAAAGATAAAGCTTTAGGGGCAACTACTAAAGGCGACCCTTACCTTGATGGAACCACAGTCCTTAAAGGCTTCTGTTACATTCTCTAATCCAGATGAAGTAAAAAGAGGGAAGACTCCCTCAAAAGATAGAGTTACAGATGGAGGAATTTCATCTCATAAGAGGTTAGGCTCATAAGAAACACCCAAGGTGCAGAGTAGTCAGGAGGAGCAGAGCTGTACAAGATGCAAGGCGACAACCTGCTCTGCAGGACTGCTGGCTGCAAATGAGGGTAACTGCTTTCAAAGGGAGGGAAGCTCCATCACTAGAGAGAACTTGGACATTCAGTCAGGGAGACAAAGTTCAAAAACATCCACTAAGCCTCCAATATACAGTCAAAGAAAGGAAAGCCAGGGAACCTGGGGGCTAATTCTAACCATCTGGCAAATTTCTAACATTCTGCACTAGAAAAAAGAATGTATCTATGTACTCATAAGTGGCTTTTAGACATAAAGCAAAGAAAAACCAGCCTACAATTCACAATCCCAGAGACCCTAGACACCAAAGGGGACCCTAAGAGAGACATAGATGGATCTATTCTACATGGGAAGTAGAAAAAGGCAAATCTCCTGAGTAAATTGGCAGTGTGGGGATCATGGGAGACGGTAGAAGGGGAGGAGGAAGGAAGGGAGGGGAACGAAGAAAAATATGTAGCTCAACAAAAACAATTTTAAAAAAGAGGAAAAAAAATAACAGTAGCATGATTAATAAAAATCCAGAGACAGAAATTAGGGTTCAACCTGAAGGTCTGAAAAGCAAAACAGCCAGTTACTGGCTCTTACCTCTACCTCAGTCTGAAATGGCGATCCTGCCTCCAGAAATCTCAGAATGAGACTGTCTGAGAGCTGTCTCCTCCTGTCTTATATTCTTCTCTCGGGCTGGGATCAAAGGTGTGCACCACTACTGCCTGGTTTCCATGACAAACTAGTGTGGCTAATGGGATTAAAGGTGTGTGTCACCACTGCCTAGTCTGTAAGGCTGGTCAGTGTGTCTGTTTTACTCTCTGATCTTCAGGCAAGCTTTATTTATTAAAATACAAATATCACTACAAATAACTGACATTACCAACATTATTGTGGTGATAAATATGGTCCGTCACAAACACTAGAAAGAATATTTAAAAATTTATATGCTAGAGAAGCAGCAGTGTACATGGACAAAAATCTTTTCTTTAGGAGGTAAATGGTTTCCCTGTTGGCCTTTTGAGGGATAATTTTTCCCAGATGGGTTTAGTCTCACACTGTGAAGACGAGAGATAGGAGAGTATAGGGGTGGGTGTGTGCAGCCTGTTAAAAACCAAAGCTGAAACTTCCTTTTCCCATGTTTTCTTTGAAAATATTTGTTCTGAGGTGTGGTGGGGGTACACTTTTAATCCCAGAGGGAGAGGCAGGCAGATCTGAGTTGGAGGCCTCATTTTACTTTTTCTTCATACTGGAGGGGGGGGAGGAGGAAGGAAGAAAGAAACGGGGGGGGGGGGGGGGCGCCACCGCCACCACCAAACAAAACAAAACACAAACAAAGCCAACGACAACAAAACCATCAAACCCCAGAAGAGTTACTTTTAGCTAGTGCTGACCCTGGCCATCAAGGAAGAAACTGTTGTTCTATCCCATGAGTGAGACAACTAGAACTCAGGTGGTGACACTCCTGAGGATCTTCTGTTGGGGATGAGAGTCCTTTATGGACCTTTTGATCCTCCACGTATCCTGTGACTGACAAGGAAGCAAGGTGCTCCTAATTTCTTGATGTATGCCACCATTTCTCAGAATTGTGTTGGCTGAGCGACAGAATCCTGTAAGAATAAATCATAAGAGGGTCTTGATACAATCTAGGGCCTCAAAGAGCAAGAGGCATTTAGGAAAAGAAAAGAAACAGGAGCGAGAGAGAAGGTAAAGTGTATTCCATGTACTACAGTATGTTAGGGTTTCTATTGCTGTGAAGAAACACCGTGACCAAAAAGCAAGTTGGGGAGGAAAGGGTTTATTTGGCTTAACATATCCATAGGAAGGAAGTTGGGGCAGAACTCAAGCAGAGCAGGGACCTGGAGGCAGGAGCTGATGCAGAGGCCATGGAGGGTGCTGCTTGCTGGATTGCTCAGCCTGTTTTTCTTTCCATCTGGCCCAAGGATGGAACAATGCACAATGGACTGAACCCACCCCCATCGATCACTAAGAAAATGCCCTCCAGGCCCAGCTACAACCTGATCTTATAGAGGCATTTTCTTAATTGAGGTCTCCCCCTTCAGATGACTTTTGCTGTGTAAAAGTTGACAAAAAGTTATAAGCACATACTTGAAGTACAAAAGCTAAAAGAAGAGTGATGTACAACTGGAAAAGGAGGTTGAGATCAGACAAGAACAGGGCTTTGAAGGCCAGTTAAAGGTAAATACTCACTAGTAGTTTATAAGGGTCCAGAGAACCTTCAGAAGTACTGCTAAACACCTTTCTTCACCCTTCAGCTTCACTTTCTTCCTCTTCCATTTTAGCAGATTTCACTGCCTCTTTTTCAGAGAAAAACAAGACTGGATAACACCCCAATTCTTCTGATTCCAAACAGACCTATTTGCCAGTCCTTTACTCCTTCTCACTAGGAAGAAGAGCTGCCAGACCTTTGAGACTGACCATGCTTTGTTATCAGGAATTACCGATTCCCCATTCTGTCTCTCATACAGTCACCTCTTCTATTATTTTTGTTGTTTTGTTGCCTTTGGTTTGGTTTCTGTTTCATCACAAGAGGGTTTCCCTGTAGTTATGAACCCCAGGCCATCAGTTAATTATGAGCATCCTGCATTTGGGATTACAGGCATGAGTCACCTTATCCGGTTTGCAATTCCTTTTTAAACAGATTGATTTTCCTCCCATTTAAACAAAGCCAAGCAACTTTCTTCAGAGCCAAATTTCTCAAGACCAGCTGTTTTAATTTTCTTATATCTTACATACTACAGCTTACACTAATCTGATTCCCATCTGTCCCTCTAACGAAATATTGAGTCAATAAGCTTATGTAGCTATATCTAATCTGCTTCTGACTTTTCATTGGCTTTAAAACGAGGTCCTCCTTTTGAAACAATTCAATCCTTGATTTTTCAAAATTCTTATATTTCTCCTCTCTTCTGGACACTGCTTTTTCACATTCTTCATGGCTCATTCCCTACCTTCATCCTAGATTCTTAAGTTGCCATAGCATCAATGAAGAAGTTATCTTCTGTAGACAGAGAACTGATTAAATTCACACTTCTGGGGCAGGAGAAATGGCTCAGAGTTTAAGAGCACTGGCTGCTCTTCCAGAGGACCCGAGTTCAATTCCCAGCAACCACAGGATGGCTCACAATTATCTACAATGAGATCTGGTGCCCTCTTCAGTTATGCAGTCATACTTGCAGGTAGAACACTGTATACATAATAAATAAATTCACACTTCTAAGCTACAACCATCCAGACCCATCAGCTGATCATCTTATTGACAACCCAAAAGAAATATATCTGAAGATGCAAATTATAATCCTTGCTCCAATATCTTGATTTTCATCTAGTTACACATTCCAGAATGTTAAAAGTCAGACTCTGTATTAAACCCCCTAAGCTTCCAATCGACTACAAAGGGTAACAAACAACTAACATTTACTTAGATGTCTGGTCCTATTTTAAGTTATCTCATTTTGGTTATCATAACCGTACATGGAAGTCATCACACCGAGGTCGGCTCACAATTCAGTCTGACAACAAACACTGAGATCTATTTTAATTCATATCATTTATTTTCATTCACATAAAGAAAAAGATTGTAGGCTGAGTGTACTGGCACACACCTTTAATTCCAGCATTCGGAGGCAGAGGCAGGTGGATCTCTGAGTTCTGGTCTACAGAGAGACTTCTAATAAAACCATAATAAACAATCAAACCAACAAACAAAAAACTTTTTCAAAAGAAAAACAGGTTTTAAATAAGGGCAAATTCTAACTTGATGAAGCAGCACACAAGCAAGCCCCTGGCTACTCCATCAGTTTCATCCCACACCATGTTCACTCCTCTAGTCAAATTGGACTTTAACCAATGCCTTGCACGTGCCATTTTAAAGTAAAGTAGGTCTCCAGCATAAGCATGTTGTTTCTGGTGAGAGACATTCTCCTCTGCCTGGGAAACACTCTTATGCTAGTTCTTCATTACCACTTGCTTAGAGAAACTTTCCTGAGAGTCAATATACTACTGTCTTCTCCTTAATAATACCCACCACTATTGCAATTTTACGTTTATCTGTAGCTCTTAACTAATGACTATCTCTCTTTCCTAGCTGGACTGTAACTGTACAGGAAAAGGGCCTGTCAGGTTTTGTTTACTACTGTAATTTGTTTACTATATGTATTTCTGGTACATAATAGGCTCTTAGTAAATACCCATTTGGATGAACCAGTTAGGAAGTCAAACCACACCAGGACAACATACGAATTGTGAGTAAAAAGGGCAGAACTTTCTCAGCTTTGGGGTTCAAAAGTCAAAAGAGTTATTTCGAGAGGAATGTTAAAGTTGAGAATGGTAAATGCTTGCTGGTTGATTAAAAATCAAGAAGTTAAAACGTGTTTAAATACTGACAGCAAGAAGCCAACAGAATAAGAGAAGTTAAAGATGTTGAACAAAGATGGACTAAGAATTTAACTTTTCAGAAGTCAGTATCAAAGAAGCCGAAGCCTCAAAAATAGACGGCATTATGGCTTAGACATGAAATTTACCTCCAAAAGGTCCATGTATGGAAAGCCTGGTTGTAAATGGCACCACTATTTTAGGAGATTAGCTGAAAATTTTAGAAATAAGGCCAAGGTAGAAGTAGGCCACTGGAGGCAAGTCCTCTTTTTGGGTAGGGGGTGGGGAATAATCTTGTTCTTGGTCCCTTCTTGTCTGTGTCCTGTCTATGCCACCTGTGTCACATGTAGGACCAACCACTCATGGACTCATCACTCTCAAGCCCAGATCCCAAGTAAAATCTTTCCTTCGTTAAGTTGCTTTGTTCAGGTATTTTATCCCAGCTATGAAAACAACAAAGCAGCAACACAGGAAACTAAAACAAGGAGTGGGTAACTGTTGTAGCTAACCTGAATGTATGGTCTAGGGACCTTTGGAACTAGTACATGGAAAATCTGGAAGAGACTGGAGAGAAGCGCTAGAATGTAATAAATGCTTAACTCTCATAGAAGCTCAAAGGGCAGGATGCCAACAGAAATGCAGATGCTAAGGATGGGAACAAGGATTCTGTGTTACCACATGGCAAAGATGTTGTCTGTATTTTGTTCATGACCTGAACCCTTCTAAAACCTGAATTTAATCTAGCAGAGGAAGTTTCAGGGTAGCCCAGTATTCAGAATGTGGAACGGGGAGGCAGGTTACTTTATCCAGGTTACAGTAAAAATGAAGCAGAAACACTTGCAATTTGGTCAGAAAAGTCTACATAAAGTTGGGGTCAAGAAGGCATGGTTTTTGCAAAGTTAGAGCTATTAAGAAGCAACTAAGGACTCTGCATCAGGACAACAGGAAAGATGCCCTGACTCCAGCCATTTCTGACTCAAAGGCTTCAATTCATTCGAAAGACTTTCTCTTAAGAAAAGAGTACCTCCAAAACACCTTCCCACAGGCTGCCTAAAAGTTGTTTTCCCCAAGATTCATTTCACTGTGCTTAGTCATCCAGGTATTCCAAAATGATGGCAGCTATAATGTATGGCTGGTGGCAGAACCTAGTGCTGTTACGATGCTGGTTTTACAGGCAAGACGTGATACATCTGTGGAACCCATGAGGATAAAACCTATGAGGCTAAAGATGCAATGATTCAGGTTCAGTTGATAAATCTGGTAGGCCCTCTCTCCTTGTTCCCCATGCTGCTTTTACCAGGACTTAGTCCCTGCCTGAGCATCACTTGAGGGCTCTGTTATTAAATCCCCATAGACCCTCCCTTCATCCACTGTGTAACTTTTCCCTGGACTCAGTCTCAGTAACAACCCTACCCACGGTGCTGGCAGGAAGTTCCCCGATTCTGCCCACCCCCACCCATGCCACCTGCAACAGTATGGTCCCCAAACAACTACTCACAGGACACTTTGGTTTCTCCCTGCCAAGCATTCACACAACCACCTTGACTCCAGTGTCATCTCAGCAGCCAGAGTCAGAATCACCACAGCCTCCCCAGTTACAAATCAACACTAAGTATCTTAGCTCACTGAGCAGCTTTGTACTTCTACCTAATCTGAAACCAGTAAAAATGGAACAGAAACAAACTCCTTCTCAATACAACTGGACAAAAACTCCTATCAAACATACTATCAACAACCTTACTCCAGATGCCCAGGTCCTAGTACAAAAACCAAGAGTATGTGTGCCCCACCTCCAAGACCATCAATCCTACAGTAATATTCCCCCCTAAAGAGAACCACCCAAAAGAATCTCAAGACGGGGTTGAAAACAATGATCAATATAAACACGGCCCAAGAGTTTAGTGAAAACAAAACACCCGAATGAACTGAAACAGGTCAGCAATAAACTCTTTTAGCCTGAAACAATACAAACAACTGATTGAAATAATGAAGACAATTTGGGATATAAAAGGTGAATTCAACAAAGAATTTGAAACACTGAAGAAAATCCAAGTTGAAATGAAGATGGGGGGAAAAATTCAACAGCCCTGTCAGAAAACTCAGTGGGAAGCCTTATCAACACTTACTCACTTAGATGACAAACCATCTAGATGTGAGAACAAGGTGGGCAAATAGAACTCTCATAGAAGCTCAAAGGGCAGGATGCCAACAGAAATGCAGAGGCTAAGGATGGGAACAAGGAAATGATTAAGTTAAAAAAAAAACACCCAAACACTAAAGCAAAAACAAACCCTCCAAGAACAAATTGTGAAGGAGCTTTGGGACATCATGAAAGATCAAATCTATGAATCATAAGCACAGATAAATTAAAATAGTTCCAGACTGCAGGTACAAAACAGATCTTCAATAGAAATATGGGGGGGGGGAACCAACAAAAAAACAAAATGCCCTCAAACCAAAGGAGATGCATTTAGATACAAGAAGCATGCAGAACACAGACAGGACCAGAAAAACTTCCTACATCATATTATAGTTAGAACACTAAATATACAGAACAAAGGACTGCTGCAAGCTGCAAGAGAAGTCTCAAGTCATGTACATGGGCAAGCCCATTAGAACAACAGATGACTTCTCAATGGAGACTTGAGAAGCCATGAGGAATTTGGAATAATATCCTAAAAAAGCATCAATGCCAAGCTAGATTAATTTACTCAGCAAAATTGTCATGGTTCAAGGAGAAAGAAAAACTTTCCATGATAAAAATAGGCCAAAGAAATTCATGTCCGAACCAGCACTACAGAAAATACTGGAAGAAATACTTAGCACTGAAGAGAGTAAGCATAACCAAGAGGCTTCTGGAGGAAAACAAATGACAGTGTGATAATTCATATACAAAGTAGGACTAAGAGCACAAACGTGGCCTGGGCAGTCTGTGGGGCCACTGGTTGTGGAACCAGGATTTATCCCCAGTGCACGAACTGGCTTTTTGGAGCCCATTGCCTATGGAAGGATACCTTGCTCAGCCTAGACACAGAGAGGAGGGCCCTGGTCCTGCCTCAAGTGATGTGACAGACTCTGTTGACTCCCCATGGGAGTCACCTTCTCTGAGGAATGGATGAGAAGTGGGATGGGGAGAAAGTAGGGGGAGCAGGAGTGGAGGGAGAGTGAACCAGAATTGGTATGTAAAATTAAAAAAGATTGTTTAAAAAAATAAAGTAAAATAGGGTGGTGGTGGTGCACGCCTTTAATCCCAGCACTCGGGAGGCAGAGGCAGGTGGATCTCTGTGAGTTCGAGACCAGCCTGGTCTATAAGAGCTAGTTCCATGACAGGCTTCAGAGCAACAGAGAAACCCTGTCTCAAAAAACCAAAAAATAAATAAATTAAAAAATAAAATAAAAAGTGTAATAAAAAGATATCAGTCAACATACATTTCTCTACAATAACTTCAAACATTAATGGTGCCAATTCACCAACTAAAAGACAAGCTATCTGGATGGATTAAGAAACAAGATCCATCTTCTTATCGACAATAAACACTCCTCACTTACAAGGATGACACTGTATTAGAGTGAAAGGATTTAAGAAAATATATATACTAAAAAATGGTTTAAATAGCATTATCCTACAGATAATGCTCCTTCCAGAAACCATGACTACTGTATACAAATCCCAGTCTTGGGTGTGGGACACCTGCCTCCCTTAGAGTTGGTCAAGGGAGTCTAAGAGGCTCCCATCAGAACAATAAGACTATAGCCACTGCACTTGGTTGCCCACCAGAACTTGGGGATAAGATGCTAATGCTGAAGATACTGCAAACTTGGTTCACAGAACTCGAAGAAAGCAAGCTGGTATCAAACTGGAAGCCTCCTTTTTGATGGTCAATTTTCATAGTGCTACAAGCAGGCTGCTGGGAGAGAACAGGCACCAATAGTCTTTCCCAGCAAGATATGCCCACTGGTCTAGTGACTCAGGGTGTGTGCTTGTTTGAATGAGAAATAGGCTCATATATTTTAACACCTCGTCCCCAGTTAAGGGAGGTAACTGGAGGAAGTATGTCACTAAGGTGGACTTGAGGTACAGTACAGCCCCACTTTCTATTCTCCTTACTTCTCTCTCTTTCCTGTGCGTAGTTGAAAATATAATTGGTTGGGTGGTGGTGGCAGCACACACCTTTAATTCCAGCATTTGGGAGACAGAGGCAGGTGGATCTCTGAGTTTTAGGCCAGCCTGGTCTACAAAGAGTTTCAGGACAGTTATGACTACAGAGAATGCCTGTCTCAAAAAATAAAAAAAATAATAAAAAATTAAAAAAAATATGTATATATATATATATTTGACCATTTCCTGCTCCTGCCACATGCTTTCTTTCTCTGATGTTGCCATGCCTTTCCTACCATAATGGATGCCATCTCACTAGAACCATAGGCATAAATAAAACTTTCCTTTTTTAAGTTGTTTTTTGTCAGATTTATGTCAGATTTAGGGCCTGCTTCAACAAGAGGGAACTCATGAACTATATAGTAAACTTGGCCAAGAACCTGTAATTAGAAAGAATCTATTACTACCTTTTTGTCATTTATCACTATACCCCACAGATTACCCCTCCTTAGAGAAGCGCTTTTTTGACAGTGTATAGAAGTTAACATAGAGGATTAAAAATGATCAAAGTGAAGAGATTAAGTCATTGTGTATGTAGTACTCATCCCCAAATGAAAATAATCAAGTGACAATCAAATAAGCTGCCACTATAATTAGAAGAGGTAAAGTAACAAATGCCAACAATAGCACCCCGTCAAAAGTATAAATTTGGTAAAATCATGTTGAAAAACTTGAGAGCTATGTGTTAAAATTGAATGTGTTATGTTCTCTATAATAACTTAGTAACTCCCTTCCTTGGAATTTCCCAATACAAACACAAACATATATACACCTTAAGATATATTAAAAAAATATTGAAAGCAGTATTCTTTTAAAAAATGTTTTTACTTATTCTTTGAGAATTTTATTCAATGTGGTTTTGATGTTATTTTTCCCCTCTAACTCCTTCAACATCCTCCCTACTTCCCCAACTTCATGTTCTTTCTCTAAAAGTTTTAGGGAAAAAAATTCCTTTTCTTTCTTATGTTTTTGTATCAGGGTCTCACTTCATAGCCTTTGCAGGTCTAGGGTTCACTGTGTAGACCAGAATGGCCCGAAATTTATATAGATCTGCTTGCCTCGTGGCCTAGAGAGCATTCTTACGATATATTGGTGAAGAATGTTGCTGCTCTCTGCCCTTGTTCAAAAAGTCTGCCTGAGGCTTAATTGAAAAGTTATTAATTAACAGTTTTGATAGGGATTTCAAAACAGCCTAGTACCGACTGTGTTGTGTGGTTATTAGTGTCCAGTTTTATGCTGTAATGAAAAGGGGAAGCTGATCAAGTTAAACTACAAAATGTACAGTTTAAGGAGAAAAGGAACACCAGGAATTGTAATGATCCTTGTGGTCAAGGAAATAACAAGCAAAAAGCCTGGTCCTAAATGGAATAGAGAAAACAGTGACCTGAGGGCAAAATTCCACCCAACCAAGCTTCCAACTTGTGAAAAGGGATTAGACAAAAGGAAAAGGTAAAAAAGTTAAGGGCCAGGCTTGGTGGTACACAGCTTTAATTACAGCACTCAGGAGGCAGAGTCAGGAAGATCTCTGAGTTCAACGCCAGCCTGGTCCACAGAGCGGGTTCCAGAGTGGACAAGCTTAGGCAGTGAAAGAAAACCCACGGCAAACAGAACCCTGGTGAAAATATATTAGAACAAGGGGTTCATGTTCCAGCCCCAGCAAGTCCCAGAACTTGGCATAAAATCCTAAGACAAAGATACAGCAGGAATCCATTAAGGTGATTAAAATGCTACATGAATTTGTAATACCCTAATAAAACAGACAATGTAAATCAATACAAAATGATACCATGCATCTTTTAAAAATGCAGGAATCCACCAAGTTGATAAAAATACTAGAGGAATCAGAAATACACCTAAGTCAACGATTGAAAAAAAAAAATCAGGCAGATTAGCCACAGTAAAAGGGTCGGATCTCTGAATGCTCACCAAGAAGCCACATTCCTCTTTGTACTCAGGAGCATAACATTGATTTCTAAGTAACTCTAATTTCATTTCTATATTAACAAAAAAATAGATGTGATAGTAGTCTAAAGCTAAGTCTAAAACTATATATGAACCAATTTTAAAATCGCTAAACGTATGTTTAGGCTCAGACAGTCTTCTCAAGCTTAACATCTGATGTTGCAGCCTATCTATTTAAGGAATGAGGTAATGCTTTCCAACGCTGCAGTCCACGGATGACAAGGTTTGGGGGAGTGGGAGTATACGAGAATGAGTTTAAACAAGTTTAAGCACCAGTGAGCTCCATTTAATTACTAATTACCATCACAAGCACACATCAAAGGCACCTGCGATTCCCAAATCATCAATACTGTAAACCACAAAAAGGTTACAAGACGACGAATATGAAAGGAGATACATATTAAATAATGAAGTCAGCCATTTATGGCTATTTCAGCATAAAAGCCAGGAAAGATCTACGCACTGGAGATCTACTGCCGGAGCACTGTGCCAGCTGGTGAACAAAGACAAGATTGCTGCAACCAGCGTTCTCTTAAAGACATCAGGAGTGACACTTTCCTAACCAGATCATAAATCCTTCTGATGTCTAGACTCGCAGCAAAAGCGCCAGAAAGGCGAACTAGGTTTTTCAATCACTCAGGCTTACGTTGTGCTTTGTCCTCTTGAAAAACAGAATCGGCGTCAACAAACTGAAACATCCCTAGAATCTCCTTCCATGTGTGTTCTCTACCAAGTAAAAGCTCACGGAATGCACTCCCATGCTTACCGGTCTATGAGAGGTTATAATCTAGTGAACAAATAAAAAACCTGTCTACCGTCTCTGCCGTTAAAACGTGCTTTTCCTAAGCCATCTTTCGATGACGTGCTGCAGTTTCACGAATACATCTCAAATCAGAGACAGAACAAAGAGACACTCTTGGTAAAAGCGGTGTCCAGAGACCATAGAAACCGGTTATTTACCGGTACCTGTTTTTTCTCTAAATTAGAAGGTATGGGAGGATTTGTCAAGGAGTGCGACCTGGGTGACACCAGAGGCAGGGCCTCCGATCTCACTGCATCACAACCACCCGCAAACCCAAGGCTCCCGGCTTCAGAGAACCGGAGTAGACCGGTTACACAACGGCCTCTGAGGCCCACCGCCCGCCTCCGTTGTCCCCGCTGAGTGGGCCTTGGAAGCCCCGTGGCGGAGCAGGCCTGCAGCCAAGGCGACAGGCCCCGCCCCGCCGCCCCGCGGCCCCGCGGCCCCGCACAGCCCGCACCTGCTTTCTCATGTTGTTCATGACGCCCATGAACCCCGCGAGCAGCTTGGCTTCTTCCCGAGCCGCAAGTTTCTTCTCGGTCTTCTTCTTGCTACTCTTCTCCACGCCGGAGGTGGCCATCCTCTTCTTGAAGCCGCGAGGGTTTGCCCGCCACAGGCGGCGGTCGGGAGCACGGCGTCGATTGCGGGGCGCCGGGGATTGCGGGAACGCCGAGGGAGGACGGCGCTCCTCAAATAATCGCTGGCCGGGTGAAGACAGCTCCGCCACGGTTGCAGCTGAAGGGAATCGCGAGTATGCGCACCAGGCCGGGAATGAGGGGGGCGGGACGCTAAGAAGTAGGGGGCGGGGCAGTGCGTCACGGCCGCGCGTCGCGCCTAGCAACCGGCTGTGTCGTGCAGAGCCGTGGGTTCCGCCACTTTTTACTTAGGCCACTGAGTGGCTGTTGCAATGGCCTCATCCAAGGTCACATGTACCTTTCTTCTGCCAAAGGCAGAGCCCCCAGGTTTAGATGTCGTGATGATCTATTTTGGGTGATTGTATAATAGAGCATACTGAAATGTCTGCCGATGGTGTAACCTCCTAGAGAACAGGGTCAGTTCTTCACTGCAGCGTCGAGTGTGGCATATTGTAGGCTCCCAGTAACTATTAAACGATTAAAGAAAACTGCATACTGCAAGGCAAAAGCTTGTTTATCCCGAGCACAAGATTTGGGATTCAGAAAGCAATAGCACGGTCCTATCGATGTCTCTTAGCATGACATGCCTGCTTGTTTAATAGGCTGTTGACGCTCATTAAAACAGAGATCAGGCAGGTGGGGGTGCATGCCCTTACTTGGGAGGCCGAGGCAGGTGAATCTCTGTGAAAAACCCTCTCTCTTGAAAAACTAAACAAAACAAGCCAAAGATCAAGTGTCGGTTCCAGAAGACTTCAGTTAGGCTTCCTAGGGAGTTCTACTGGAGCACAGAGTTCAATCCTAGAACTCAAACGTGTTTTATCCTAGAGTTTTTCATTTTGCCGTTTAGGAATATAAGGACTGCCTGAAATCGCTATTTCTAATAATGAAAACTTTCTCAATTTTCTTCCTAGAGATATAAAGGACTCGATGTAAGCATTGCAACTCGGAAAGGTATCCTGGCAGTCCGTAGTCAAGAAAAACCACAAAGTCACTGTAAGTGTAGTAGCTTAACAGCTCTGCGCCAGGAAAAGGTTTCCCCAGATTAAGTGTAACAAGGCTGCTCTGTCAGGGGAGGATTTACCCAGCGTTGTTAAAACCTTTGTTTCAGAGAAGAGTTACAGCTCTGCTCAGGGTCGGGAATGTAACAACTCTGCTTAGCTAAGGGCAAGTCTCCCCAGTTAAAGTTTTACAGTTTTGCTCTTTTCCTCTCTGGCTTCTGCGAAATTTGTTAACACCTGGGCTCCAGTCCTTTTTGAAAATGTCACACCTCACAACAAACCTCACTCAAGAGGTTTATTAGGAAGGAAAAATCTAGGAGGTGAGAAGCAGCAGCTGACTGAACAGGGTAAGGGTCCCCCCCCCCTTGGCCCTTTTCACCCTACACTAGACTGAGAAGTTTTAGGTAAAATGGACTAGACTGTTATGTATATTAAACAATAACTACTTAAGAGAAAATTAAATAATTTTAAACCATAGAGGAGCAGTTATGGCCTAAAAACAGGGATTCAATTTATCCTAGATAACATGTTCCACTATAAAAGAGATTACATAAATGAACAAAGGAAAGTAAAAAAAATCAAGATATTTACCAAACACACTGGTGGGAACATCAGGTAGGTGAACTACAGCTCTTGTATAGGTTTTAGACTTCCTCCCTTTTTTAACGAGTTTCTCCCCGCCTCCATTTTATGTGTATGGGTGTTTGAGTCTCTGTGTGTCATTTGAGTGCAGTGCCCATGAAGGCCAGTAGAGAGTATTTGATCCTTTAGGACTGAAGTTATAGAGGGTTTTGAGCCTCTGCTTGGAATTGAATTCAAGTCTCCTAGAAGAGCAGCCAGTTCTCTTGAGCATTAAGCCATCTCTCCAGCCCCATTTCAGCATTCTTTAAATTTTTTTTTTATTGTTTAAAATAATTTTAAAATTTAAGTATACTCACCCAACTTTAAGTTCTTTCTCAAAACGAAACAAAAATCCAATACTGTAACAACAAAACCCCCAAAACCAAGAAAACAAAATAAAACAACACCCAAAAAGAAAAACAAATGCCAACTGTAACCAAATAAAAGCACACACACAGAACTATGGAGTTCATTATATGCTCCACCACACCTGGCTCACATATTACAGATTTAAAACACTTGAGGTTCATGCAAGGACCGTAGAATTCAGAGTTCATATAGAACATGATTATTTAGCACAGGCATTACAAAATCAAGTACTCACAAATTTCTAATTCTACAACACTGGAAAATTTAATTTTCCTCATGTCTTGGTCATCTAATCTGCTAAGGCGAAACTTTGATATCAAGCTGGCAAGAGGATTTAAAAAATGCTTAGATTGATATCAGCACAAACTGCTCAGTACTGCTTTGCGGAATTATTATTAATTAGACTTATTTAAGCAATAATTTCCTCAAATGTGTCCCCCAGAATTCTAATCTCATAAACTCCCCACTTCCCAGCCTTTCTAGAGTTGACTCCCTGTGAACACACCTGCAGACTCAGTGTTCAGATGGGCTGGGCCAGCCCGGCTTTGCCCCTCCTTCTTGTCGTTCTCATAGTAACGGTATAACACAACATCCTGACACAGGAAAGTAATGTTTACAACAGTCTTAGTTATGTCCTTATTGCTCCCAAAGCAGGGTGTCCTACAGGGCTTGATCCCATGACCCCAGCAGTATGTAGGGCATAAACCCTAGAGTCGAGTGTTTTCATGGTCTCTCCACCATAGTGGCATTTGGGGCAGGAACAGATGAGATGCCAACTGCTTTCCTGAGCCTTGGAGGAGCCGTGGCTCTTAGGGTGCTGTTTTGGCTGACTGTCTGTGAGTAATAAATCTGCTTTGTCTGACCTCTTGCATGAATAGTCTGTCTCATTGGATTTATGCAAATGACAGCCTTTGTAACAACTTTGGGAAGTATTCAAAAATAGCTTTCTTGGAGAAAATCCAACATGTGTTTCTATTTCTGGTTTGGAGATTGGTGGGACCTATGGCTTGAACCTATTTGTTTTGTTGTAGTCTACTGCCTCTTGAAATGGTCTCCATTTTTCCTTTAATTATCCACCCCATATCCATTTGTGGTGTGGATTGCTAAGGCTCTACATGATCTGTAGGGCTTGATCTCTACCAGCCTCGGCTGTTGGATCAAGGTTGAACACCAACAAATAAAGCCAACTGGCAAACTTGGTTATATAGCACCAAATTTTCTGTGGGCTCTGGATAGAGGGATCTTGGTAATTTGCTGTTTTGCAATTTACCTAGGAGTGGGAACGAGGGACCCCGCCACTCATGTCTGGAGCACGTATATAAATAAGTGCAGAAAGACAATCTGTAGGGACTACAGACAGGAGAACAAAGCAAAGCTGAAGCCCTAGGAGAAGTCAGAGGAGACGTTAGGCAGTGGGTGGAATTTCTGTGAGGTTAACTGGCTTAAAATTCATTGTCTCTAGCTTGAGAAGATCTACTTCCAAGGTTGGAGGCCTAGCAGAGTGTTTACATGATCATTTGGTTTTGTAAAATTATTCACATCTTTTAATTATAATAGTTTGATTATTGTCTTTTTCCACTAATTTCCCCTCTAACACACTTCTTACTTTTCGGGTGTGTTGAAGTAGCCATGAGTATTTTGGGAAACTAAGGACCAATAAAGTGGAGAATACATTTTATTGGTGTCTAGTGGAGTATTTGCAGGTCACACTGAGGTCCATATAGTAAGCTTTTTTCAGCCCTCTTAATATAGGAGTCTCATTGGGACTATATGCCAACTGCCAGCCTTATTATGCATTCCAAAGATGTGGGGGCTGGAGACCTTATCACGGTGCCTTGCAGTACTCACTGGAGGAAGCTTGAAATAAGTTTGGCTAAGCCAGAAGCTGTTGTGTGGCAAATTCCTCAGATCATAAATACGTAGGAACTACAAGGCAGAGATTTGGCACTCTAGTCAAGAGTCGAGGAACTAAAGTTGCCATGCTTGTATTTTAAAACACAGCACATGAATCATAAGGATGACCTCACCTTCCAGAATGGCAGAGCAGGGCCTCTGGAAGTCCTCCCTCCATGATGCCAACAAGAACACTGGACAATTGTCAAAATTAATTTTCTAGAATGCTAGAAATTAACAACGGCTTAGAGCCACCAGGGAGTATTTATTCAAGAAAAATGATTTGATCTCTGTAAGAGCAATGAAATGTGGTGTTTAAACTTTGCCAGATTGCTGGGAATCTTAGAAACCGATAACCCCAAAAATATGGTAGCAATGCCACCATCAGTCTAGGAGCCATTGCACGAGGCAGGGCAGGTTAAGAGCTCTGCTCCCCAAGCACCACCAAAGCCAGCTTCTGAAGAGCATTTGGGACTGGACCTGCCTATTAGCTACCTAATAAATCTCCATTTCAGAGCTTGTCTTTAGTTGACCTTATTTAAGCTTGTTTTGTGCAAATAATCCTGTCAACAAGACATTTCATAAAAATAAGTGACATTCTCTGTTGAACTGTTGGTCAGGTCTGTCTAGGAGACTCTCAAAACATACAGCCTATTGCTGTTGTCCTTGGTTACCCCACCCCCAGAGGCAGAAGGTAAGTCTCTATTGCTGAAGACACCATGCACTTCAGAAACAGGACCCAGAGGCCCTGGAGCTGGGACTGCCCTGAATGCCCCATCCCTGAGGACTAGCATTCATTGAACCAGAAGGCACAATGCAAGCTTCCAAAGGAGGGAGGAAAGCAACAGTCCTACCCAGCTATGACACATCTGAACCACATCAATGACCAGCATGACACAATAGTACTATGGATGCAATAATGGCACACATAACTTGGTAGTTACCAACCGCTGTCTAACTTAGGACCTGCTCAACAAGAGGGATGCCATGCCTGGTGATGGAAACCTGGCTAACTACTACTCAGTGCTACTGAAACCATGGATATTGGAGGAGAGTCTACAGCTACTACTTTACTAAACAAGCATAATTCCTAACAATCTATAAATCCGTATCCACAGATAAGTGTAGTCTTAACCTTCATCAATGAAACATCTCTTTGCAACAAATGGAGACCACTACAGAAAACCACAACCATTCAATATGCAGGGTTGTGGAGCCCAGTCCCAATGGATACGTCTACAAAATGCTCCTGTACCTAAGGCTCAGGGAACATCGTGGAAGAGGGGGTTGAAAACTGTAAGAGCTAGAGAATCAAGGACTTTGCTGTAAGATTGTGTCTCCTAGTAACATTAGAAGCTCTTCCCATAAAGTCCCCAAGCATGGCTGCCCAAATGTGAGCTAAACAAGGACGACACCAATGAGTGTGCCAGGTGGGCCTCACCCTACATAAAGAACTACAGGTGGCCTGGAAAGCTGGGAGCGGGAGAAGTGCTCCTCCCAAGGAAAAGCCCACCAATTTTTTTGTCTAGTGTCAAGTGGTCAGCCCTGAAAGAAAATATATATGCAAGTAGCATAATATGGACTCAATAGGTTATATTTAGGAATATATGTATATACAAATACATATTTGTTTGCCAGCAGAGAAAGAAAAAATAGTCATAATAAATGTCTTGGTTATGGTTTCTATTGCTGTGATGAAACACCAGGACCAAAAGGCAAGTTCGGGAGGAAAGGGCTTATTAGGCTCACACTTCAGCATTGTTGTTCATCACTAAAGGAAGTCAGGACAGGAACTCAAGTAGGGCAGGATCCCAGAGACAGGAGTTGATGCAGAGGCCATGGATGGGAGCTGCTTACTGGCTTGGTTCCCATGGCTTGCTCAACCTGCTTTCTTATAGAGCCCAGAACCAGCAGCCCAGGAATGGCACCATCCATCATGGGCTGAGCCCTCCCACATTGATCACTAAATGAGAAAATGCCTTACAGTTGGATCTCAAGGAGGCATTTCCTCAGCTGAGACTCCTTCTTCTGATAACTCTAGCTTTTGCCAAGTTGACACACAAAACCACCCAGTACTGTAAGCTACCACTCCATACCCCTCAAATATTCCTATCTTTGAGAGACTGACCACATCGGGTGTTGGTGAAGCTGTGGAAGAGCTCAACCTGTGTATTGCAGTGGGGATGTGAAACAAGTGCCTGCTTAGAAGACTGTTTGGCCGTCGGATGTGTGTGTGTGTGTGTGTGTGTGTGTGTGTGTGTGTGTGTGTAAAAACTGGTCATTCTACTTCTAGATGTTTACCCTAAGGAAACAAAGACATATGTCCTAAAGAAGGCTTATATGAAAATCATCAAACTTTTATTTAAAACAGCCTAAAGGGACTGGAGAGATGGTACAGTGTTTAAGAGCACTGACTGCTCTTCCAAAGGACCCTGGTTTAACTCCCAGCACCCATATGGCAGTTTGCAACTGTCTGTAACTCCTGTTTCAGGAGACCTGAAGCTTCCCATGGCAAAACACTAATGCACATTAAAAATAAAAAAGAAAGAAGAAAATTGCCTAAAATTGAAACCAATTCAAGGTCCACCAGGTGAAGAGATTAAGGAAAATGATACATTCATACAATAGAAGGCAGATTGGGCATCTTAATCTGGAAATCTGAAATGCAAGATGCTGCAATAGGGCTGGAGAGATGGCTCAGAGGTTAAGAGCACTGACTGCTCTTCCAGAGGTACTGAGTTCAATTCCCAGCAACCACATGGTGGCTCACAACCATCTATAATGAGATCTGGTGCCCTGTACTGGTCTATAGGACATATGTAGGCAGAATACTGTATACATAATAAATAAATAAATAAATCTTTAAAAAAAAGATGCTGCAATATCCAAAACTCTTTGAGCACTAACATGACATCATAATGTCTATATTAGGAGTGTCCAACTTTTTGGCTTCTCTGTACCACATTGGATGAAAGAGAATTGTCTTGAGCTACACATAAAATACCTTGAAATCAATGACACCAGTTAAGAATCTAAGCAATAGTGGAGAGGATGTTTTCATTGTCCTTCCCCTGTAATCAGATTGATGATTCCTTTAATTGTCTTCATAGAACCTTCATCAAGTAACTGATGGAAACAGATGCAGAGATCCACAGCTAAGCACCTGGCCAAGCTCCTGGAGTCCAGTCATAGAGAGGGAGGAGCGAAGATATGAGCAAAGGGGTCAAGACCATAATGGGGAAACCCACAGAAACAGCTGACCCAAGCTGGTGAGAGCTCCAGACTGACAGCTAGAGAATCTGTACAGGACCGAACTAGGCCCTCTGAATGTGGGTGGCAGTTGTGTGACGTGAGCAGTTTGTGGGGCCAATAGCAGTGGAACTAGTATTTATCCCTAGTGCATGAACTAGCTTTTTGGAGCCCATTCCCAAAGGAGGGGTAGCTTGCTTAGCCTAGATAGAAAGGAGAGGGCCTTGGTCCTACCTCAAGTGATGTAACAGACTTTGTTGACTCCCCATGGGAGGCCTCACCCTTTCTGAGGAGTGGATAGGGGGTGGGATGAGGGGAAAGTGGGGAGAGTGGGAGGAGGAGAGAGAGGGGGAATTGGGATTGGTATGTAAAATAAGAAAGATTGTTTTAAAAAATTAAAAAAAGAAAATAAAGAAAAAGAAAAAAGAAAACAGACTGAGCAAGCCATAGGAAGTAAGCCTGTAAGCAATATTCCTCCATAGCCTCTGTCTCAACTCTTGCCTCCAGGTTCCTGCTCTGAGTTCCTGCCCTAACTTCCTGGGATGATGAACCTTAAAATAAAATAAACCTCTTCCTGGCCCCCCAAAACCTTGAAACCTTGTTTTTGTGTGTGTGAAGTTTTAAAATACTTAAATATTAAAATATTCAAAAGATATATATTCAAGATAAAATATTCAAAAGTATAAAATTGCCTTCAAGCTATGTATACAAGGTATACAAAATGTAAATTAACTTTGTGTCTTAATCGTGGATCCTATACCCAGCTCATGCACATGAATATAACACAGATATTCCCAGATCTGAAATACTTCAAGTCCCAAGCATTTTAGACAAAGGATACTCAACTTATACCATGAAGCAATAAAAAAGAATGAATTACTGACACTTATGAAAATGGATGAAGATGAAAATTATGATAGGAATACAGACAAAAATAGCACCCATAGCATCCTTCTGTTTAAATCAGGTTCTAGACAATGCAAACTCATCTTTAACGTTTGACGGAAAACAAATGAATAGATTCTTGAGACCCAGGCTGTAGACAATGACGGACAGTTCACAGGAAGGATTAAACCAGTAGCACAAGGAAGGGTTTTGAAGGACGAATGCTCATTATCTTGACTGTAATGGTAGTTTTGCCAATTCATGGCAAAAATAGCCAAATCGTACATTTCAAGGGTTTGTACTTTATTGTATGCCCATTATACTTCAACTAAGTTATTAAAAATGAGGCCATGGTGACTTTTGTATATATGAGACATAAACTTCATTATTTGACCAACTTAGTACTTGTTTAAAAACATCTTAAAATTTAACTAACACAGTTAAGCTGGTAACAAGCTTGGAGACATTGTAGTTAACATTAAATTTGTTGGTTATCTTTTCTTTTTTTTTTTGCTTGTTTTATTTATGTATTTATTTTACAACAGGGTGTTATTATGTAGCCCAGCTTCCCTCAAACCTGAAATTCTCCTGCTTAATTTCTCAATTGCTGGGATCATATGTGATGCAATTAACTTTAAATAAAAATTTTAATTTTAATTTTATTTTATGTGTATGTGTATTTTACCTGCATGTATGTCTGTGTGCTACTGTGTGCCCCATACCTACGAAGGCCAGAAGAGGGTGTCATATATGCTGGAACTAGAATCATGGAGGTTTGTAAGATGCGTGTGAGTTCTGGGAATCGAACTCTTGTCCCCTAGAAAAGAAGCCAGTGTTCTTAACCACTGAGCCATCTCTCCAGCCTATGGTTAATTTTTTAAATGGGTTTTGTTGTTTGCTTTTAAAATCTCTATCACCAGTGGACCAGAGGGCACGGGGAAGCTATCGATATGAATAAGCAGGAAATGATCTTTTTAAGTATTACTTTGAAATCCTTAACGAAGGTGAACATCTTTCCATACGTTTATTGGGTACTTGTAGTTTTCTTTTGTTGCCTGTTTGTCTTTGCTCATTTTCTTTTGGAATTTTTTCTTTCTTGGTTTTGTACATATTCTTTGTTGAGGTAGCTTTCAGCCAAACTGAGCATGAGGTCATATGTGTGTAAAACATTCAGTAAGTCACTGAAAATGCAGGATTGGGTCTCCAAGGACAAGAAAACAGATGAACAAAATTAAATTATTGACTGCGAGTTAGAGAAATGAAAATGATCCAGTGGAGTCAAAGAAGGATTGAGTGACCTGGGAAAACATCCTTGTGTAGCCATAACCAGACAGACACACCTCCTTTTACTATCCAGTTTAGTGTGTCAGACATGCCTGTAGGGAGTCAGGGCTTTTCCCAAGCTTTCCTCCTCCAGCAAACACAAGAAGTCCCTGGTTTCTGATGCTCTTCCAAGTGTCTGTCCTACTCTAGTATGTTTTTGCTCTTGGCAAACTCCAACTCAATGTACCCTCTTAAGGCTACAGAATTCCAGAGAGCTGCCTCCACCCTGGGAATCTGGAATGCGCTGCGGATGCAGCTGACCACGGTTCCTGGTACACTGCCTTCTGAAACCCAAGCTGCCTGAAGACTGCCAAGATCAGTCTTGTCCAATGACTATCCATGCAGTTGCCACTACTGCTGAAGCTGAGCCTTGGGGTTGCTGTCAAATAGAACAAGACAAATAGCTGTGACTTAAGTGGGGACGCCTGCCCTATTTATTGCCACCATAGATATTTGAGAATGCTAAGCAAGGCTCTAGTACTCACCATTGTCCTACATATTTCCCGTGTCTCCTACATATTGATTAACTCTTACCTCTAAACTAGGCCTATCCAAACAGAGCCTTGAACTTGAAAGAAGAGGAAGCCAGAAGTGGGCTTGGTTCTGAACTTAATTGATTCATACAACAACTAAGCACAAATTTTTTTCTTGCATATCTCAAATTTAAATTTTTCTGAGGGAAAAGATTGCTTTACTTTTCCTATTTCAGTGCAGGCAAAAAAAGTTAGAACACGAACCTTTACAGCTATACATTTTCCCCATAACACTGAGAACATAATGTAAGGGGTAGAATCGTCTTTCAAACAATATAGTCTACCATTATATAAGCAGGTTCCTATAATCCCAGCATGGGGAAGGTGGAGACAGGAGGATCAGGAATTCAAAATCATCCTTGGTTCCACAATGAGTCTGAGGTCATTTGAGGCTACATGAGACCCTGTCTCAAAAACAAAACCCAAAAGTCAAAGCAGCAATGTTTAGATTATTCAGCTACATCAGCTTATGTGGTCACATCCAGGAATGAAGTAGTTCTTTCCCCTCCAATCAGCAAACAAAATATAGTTATTCTTCCACCTTCATCTAATTCTTAAACTGAAGAAAAGCAGTGTAATTTAGTTACAACATCATCCTCATCTTAAAAGATATGAGTGGGCTGTGTATATGTGTGTGTGTGTGTGTGTGAGAGAGAGAGAGAGAGAGAGAGAGAGAGCCTGCACAAGTTCTAATGAAAAGACTCAGGAGTGAAAAGCAGTATCTCAAATATCCTCAAGAAATTGAAATCCAATAAAATCAATACATTTCTTATAATTGCATAATTGGCCGATTGCCTGGGGGCCATACACCAATTCACTTCAACCATAGCTTGTGAAATTGAAATGCTATTTTAGTTTAAAAGGGCAGCATGACAATGAATCATGCTACGAATTGATTTCAGTCCAAGGCATTTAGTTCTGCTTCACATTTGTTAAATGAAAGTAAATGTTGACTTTCTTCTCCTGAGTACTTAAAACAGTGTCTCACAGCCACCTTTTTGCATAAATATTTATGCAAAACCTAGGTGGGGCGGTGTGAGAGATTGCAAATGTAATCTGTTTTCGTTATATAAATTACCAAGTGCTTCTGATTATTTTGCTTCCTTCGTCATTTATTAGCAACTTTAGAGAAAAGAGCAAGTAACTGGCATACACTACCTCACACAGGGGCCTTGGAAGTGGATTACACGGAATTACAAGGAGAATTCTGAGTGCACAAGATCTACCAGCTCCCAGGTACTTTCTGAAGTTGATGCCAGAAGCCCAGCAGGGAGAGTGGTCTGAGATTCAACTGAAGGGCATAGATTACTTCCTGAGGAAGACTGAAACTTGTGACCAGAGTAACAAATATCCCAGCAGCTGAGTGCTCACTATGTGTTAGTCACTATACAGAATATCCATTTAATGAGAACAACAATACTTGGCACAGGGAATATTACTAGTTTCGTTTTGCAGGCAAAAATACAACAGGTTTTGAGAGATTAAGCACTTTGACTTAGGACACAGAAAGTGGCAGGCAAGGCTGGGGTTATATCTCTACTGATTGATTACGAAGCTCTGGCTTGGATCCCAGCTCCGCACAGATTGGTTGTAGTGGTGCACGCCTGTAATTCCAGCATTTGGGAGGTGGTTAGCTATATACAGAGTCTGAGGTCAACCTGGGTCAGAGACAGTCTCAGAGTGGCTGCAGGGGTGGCGGGACACATTTGAGTTCATTGCTGTTCTAATCACAGTAGCTGGTAAATGGATTCAGCCAAGATGTCCATCAGCTGAAGAATGGATAGTGAAAATGTGGTGCATATATGCACAATGGGATTTTATTCAGCTGTATAGGGAAACAAAATTATGAATGATATAACTCAGTCCCCAAATAAAACAACACATATTCTCTCTCGGTTTGTTTAGTTTGGAGTGTCCATGGAGGTCAGCAAATGAGAAGGGGCCCATGAAAGGGGAGAGGTGGCCTTAAGCAGGGAGAAGGAATAGTAGAACTCAGGTAAAATGAAAGTAGAAGGATATTGGGAGTGGAAAGATTTAAATGATGATGGGGGAAGAGGGAGGGTAAACCAAAATTAAGGATGTATGAGAAAGTCATATGGAAACAAACTACTTTGTAAGCTAATTAAAAATTACGAATAAAAAAGGAGTTTGAATGGAGGTGTTACAAGAGTAGATAATATTGTTCCCAGAAGCCATAAATTATTAAGTTAAAATCTCAGTACCAGACTGATGTGGAGTTCCCCTCTGTATGCTGTGAATATGTTTTATTATCACTGGTTAATAAAGAAGCTGCTTTGGCAGGGCAGAATAGAGCTAGGCAGGAAAACTAAACTGAATGCTGTAGAAAGTAGGCAGAGTCAGTGAGACACCATGTAGCTTGTAAAGGAGACAGATGCCAGAACTTTACCTGGTAAACCACAGCCTTGTGGCGACATACAGAATAATAGAAATGGGTTAATTTAAGATATAAGAGCTATCCAGAAATATGCTTAAGTTATTGGACAAACAGTATTATAATTAATATAGTTTCTGTGTGATTTTTTTGGGTCTGGGCATCCGGGGAAACAAATGAGCAGCCCCCAACTACACCAGACATAGGAGACATCCAAATAATACAGGCTAATGACATTGTTCTTAATTGCTCAACAACTAAATGAAGACATCCCACATTTGGTTGCTGGACAGAGAAATCAAGCATGCACTGACCTGGAAATGTCCCTTCTGTTGACCAACTTTCATGGTTCTGGAAGATGTTATTTAGGCTCCTGGGGAGTAAGGTTCAATGGTCTTACTCAGCAAGGAATCATGTCTACAACAACATGGACCTGCTAGGTAAGATCTGCCTGCTGGTGCAATAGTAGCATGACTTTTACATGGGCAGTGGAGGTAATAACCACTTTCTGATTGGACTTGACATCTGCTATAAAGGAGGGAATTTGTGTCTGGTACTGTAAGCATGGCTGTAAGCCTGTGTCTGGAGAGGTCATAGGTCCCATGACTGCGGCTCTGTTGCTAAAAGGACATGCTGTCAAAATGCCATCTAAATATTTATGTTTGTAACTATAGATTAGTGCTACTCAATGTTGGTCAGAGAACCTTCTTTTTGCAATGGGAAGCACTCAGTGGAGCCATTCCCAATGTGTCAAAGTGCTAAGACTGCTGAGTACGAATAACAGAAATGAGACCTTTCTATTAACTCCTCCCTGCGAAGGCTCAGGGACCATTGTGGAAGAGGTAGAAACTGGAGGGTGTGGAGGAGTTGCTGTGAACACTGCCTTTTGAATACACATGATGGCCGCACTCTGATCTCCCAGCAGCTGCAGCCACCTGCACAAGGCCTGCACAAGGCCTGCACAGGATTGAGTCTGTCTGCATTCCAGCATGGATCAGAGATAAACGAGTGAAACCCCACCCCTCACTGAGATGCTGTCAGAAGTTCATGTCTGCTGGGAGGAGGGAAGTCATCTTCCTTCAATGGTCTGTGCTTCAGCATGTAACTCCACACCCTAATCAGCATTAAATGAAAAGAGCTACAGAGAAAGCAGGAGGGGACAGACTTGGAAAGAAGGAATCTAGAGAGAGTGGCAGGGGAGTCAATGGGGGCAAAGATGATCAAAATACAGCATATACATGAATATGTGAAATAGTCAAAGAATAAATTAGAAATATTTACTTTTCCAAAGGAACTGGGAGTGGAAGCTAAGCATGAGGGAATCATTGCTTCTAGTCTCAGTACTCAGGAAGCTGAGACAGCATTATGAATTCAAGGCTGGCTGGGGTACAAAATGAGATCCTATCTCAAAAATAAGTTTTTTTTACAGTCACAGGGGGAAAATATACAGCATGTAATGTTTTAGTGTGTGTGTGTGTGGGGGGGTGGACAGTGGACAAATTGAGCCCAGAAGCCCACATCACTACCCTATTATACTGACCCCGATTATAGAAGTGGGTTTTTCCTAGTAGTATCAACTACCCATCTATAGTGTGAACCTGAACAGGACAGATCAGAGCCAGTAACCCTTGGCTACCTTCTCAAGTCTTGAAACCCCAAGTCTTGCTCCTACCCAGGTGTTGACAGAGGTTTCTGTCACACCCAGTCCCGTAGCCATTCAGTCCCAAAGAAACACACAGAGGCCTACATTAATTATAAACTGGTTGGCCTATTAGCTCAGGCTTCTTACTAACTAACTCTTACATCTTACATTAACCCATAATTCTTGTCTGTGTTAGACACATGGCTTGGTACCTTTTATCAGTGAGGCATTGTCATCTTGCTTCCTCTGTATCTGGGTGACGACTACAGTCTGACTCTTTCCTTTTCCCAGAATTCTCCTGTTGTTGCCCCACCTATACTTCCTGCCTGGCTACTGAGCAATCAGCATTTTATTAAACCAATACAAATGACAAATCTTTACAGGGTATACAATCAAGTACCCAGGTACTTCTCAGCTGCTGCTATGATGATCCCTTACCCCAAGTCCCCATAATAGAACTTGGAGGTCACTGACTGCCAAAAAACATGGAATTCCTTGAGTTCTCCTTTCCATTCATGCCCATGTCTAATTATCCCTGCTTTACTAGTCTGAGTGTGCCTAAACATTTTTGAAGGACTTCACCGAATACTTTCTTCACCAGGCTCATGCTAGGAAACTGACGAATCTGAGAACCACTCAAAGAGGCCGAATCTTCCTTGAGAGAAGTAAGACCCTGAGACAGTGATTCTGGAAACCTCCTCACTGAGTCGGTGATAACGGAAATGCACCCAAATGACCTCACAGAGCCCTATCACCTTTCACCTCTCACCTGAATGATCACATGAAATCACTCAAGAATTGAGAATCATGTAGTAAACATGTCCCTGGTTAGCCATGACAAAATACATTAGACAAGACACTCTGGAAATTACCAGTAAGGAGAGCCGAGCTGCCATCTTCCCCACAGTCACTGAGTGACTTCCCTGGACATAAAGGCAATACGTAAATGTAGGGTCGCTCCTACCTTTTTTATACACTGTGGTAATACATTTACTAAAGTTCTGGGAATCATGCCAGTAGCCCCGCTCAAAAGAAAAGACACAACAGTGTGTGTTGTTAGCCATATCCCCAGGCCAGTGTTCCTAATTTCCTGGTGAACAAGGCAGGTGGTTCTCATAACTGCTGTTGCTGAGCTCTGACTTGACCCATGCCCTCGAGGGGTTCAGCAAGTTTATGGGACTTGTGCCTTCTACCAATGGGAAGTATCTGTTGGATTGCCAATCATGAGCCGAAGTGACTTTTGGTTCCCAGAGACCTTCTCTAACAGGCTGCATTATTTTTTCATTGATGTTGCTAAATACTCAGTAAAAGAAACCTAAAGGTTTTATTTTGGGTCTCAGTTTGAGCCTACAGTTCATCATGGAGGGGAAGGCATGGTGGCAGAAGTGTGACCTGCCTAGTAAAAGCTCACCAGCGGTACTCAGTTTGATTTCTTTTCTTTTTTTCTTTTTTTGTATTCAGTCTATGACCCAAAACAATGGAATAATGTCACCTATATTTAGGGTGGGTCCTCCCTCTTCAAAACCTTTCTAAAATCACACCAGCAGTATGTATTCATGGTGATCTTAGAGCCAGTCAAATTGACAATGACGATTAACAACCACACAGGCTTCATTCTTCTCACTTTCATTCATAAGCCCACCTCCCCTTTCCACATCCACTCCTCTGCCTCAAGGAAATGCTGACTTGAAAAGGCTGAGAATCAACCATCTCCAAGACAGCTTCTGCCACTCTATGCCCTGGCATCTTTTGCAGCTGGCGAGAGTCGCCGTACCAGCTCTTTCCCCCACATTGTGAGAGAACAAGACTAAACTTCTCAGTTTGCTTCTCAAGCCATGGTTGGTGGGAGCTGTAAATCCAGCTTTCAGTTAGCCCAGCATCTGTCATTCTGCTAGACAATCAGCTGGAACTAGTAAATGAAGAGGCTACTTGGTTGTACCCATTCTAATTGGTCTTAGTAATTAAAAACTCGGAGCCAGATATAGGGGCAAATGCTGAAAGATCAGAGAGAGAGAAAGGAGCAAGTCATAGCCAACTTTTACCTTGCTAACTCCTTACCCGAAAAAGGGATGAGCTCCTGTCTCCTCCCACTTTATATTCCTCTCTCCTCCCAGCCGTATCACTTCCTGTCTGTCTGTACAGACCTCCAGACCTCTATGGTTAACTAGTGGCTAGCTCTGCCCTCTGATCTTCAGGCACTCTTTATTTGTTAGAGCACAAACAAAATATCACCACACTACTTTTTTCCTCCATTTCATTAATCAACAGCCTGGGCTCCAGCTCTTGTCCTCCACATTCCAGACAACTAAATCATCACCACCAGGCCCTGTAAACCACAAGGTGTTTCCAGTTTCTAGCAAATGTTCTACATGGCAATAAAACTGTCGCATCTTTGGGGCAAATTTCTCCACCAACTGTTCAGCATCACCTTACCAAATGCTTGAGGGTGACCTCTAGCTTTATGGCTACAGCATGATTGAGCCTTTTATCATTATGGATTGGTAGTCAAATGTACTTCTGGAAGCCTAATTAGTAAACCATGACTTCCAGGTTTCATCATGCCCAGCTCTCTTTCCAGAACTAATTTCTCCATTTTTCTCTTTGAAAAGAAGCTAGTATTTCATATACCACAACTGCTATAGCTGTACACAAAGTTGGCATAAGTGGTCTTCCAGAGTCTGATGTAGGGATTTTACCTGTGACTTTCAGGAACTGGAATGTGTGAGATCTGTTCTGAGAGCTCGGCTGCCCCTCTGACTTGCCAGCTCACTCTGCACTATGTTTTGTTCCGGCAGAATGACTGTTCCCTCTTTAGACATCTTTGCCACCAGTGTGAGTCAGAACTGTTTGTCGATCCAGGATTAACAGCAATCTTGGTGGCAGGGTCAAGGGGACTCGGTGTCTGTGGTCCTACTGCACAACCTGGTACATAGTAAGTATTCAGGAAATGAAATAGGCACATGAACTTCAGTAGATTATACATTTTTCTCACTGCTGGAGCTTTTCTAGCACTGGGATGTGACTGTTGATGGAAAATACAGCTCTCTCTTTTAAAAGAGAACAAGATAGTTTATTCTGAGCCAAACATAACTGATCATGACCCAAGAAAATGAATTTAGGGTACTCTGCGTGACCTACTCTACCACAGAAATGACCTTTTTTTTTTTTTGGTCACAGAACAAAAGAAGTCATAACTCAAGGCATTTGCTTAATGCATTGTTGGGGAGCGCTAGGCAAGTTAAAGCAAAGTGTAGAAAACCCAGCTATAGGTTTTGGATGCTGTTTGGTGACATTTTAAACTTTTGGGGAGGTGGAAGATCTTGATTTGCTTTGCAAAGCATATATTTCTAAGATTTTACCTGAGAGTCAAAAGGATGTCAGGCCAGCCACTGGGCTGGGCAGTGGATGACCATCAAGGAAACTAAAAATGATCTAAGGTAATTTGACTGTCAGCATTCTCTCTCTCTCTTCGTGGTCTACTCAGCATTTTGAAGGAACAAATTCTTTCTCTAAAGTTTGTCCTATATTGTGCCTCAAGAGAAATGGAGATTTCCATATTTTCCTAAAGCTAGCCCATCTGTGGTTTTTGAAAGAACAATTTCTCTCTCTTCAGAGATAGTATGAATGGCCTAGAGCACATCACCGCTCTGTTCTCACGGGACGCTGACTGCTATGCTTTAGACAGGTGCAGAGGTCGTCATTCACAGGGCTGAGACAGACAGGCCTCAGTTATGGGCACCTGAGTGGTGTCTGTCTGGATGGGGAGTTTTCAGGAACTTTGTGTCTTGTTCAAAGAACTGAAGAAGTGTACATGAATAGAGAAGCAAGGGATTTTATTTCCGACAAATCGGAAGTTCAGAGCAGGTGGGCTGGAAAAGCTTCAGCTACCTGGGCTACAGTACCGAAGAACACCTGTTTGTTACTAGGGGTTTCCATTTGTGAATGCCCAAGGAGTTGGGAGTGAGTGTGGGTAGTTTTCTGTTTCAATTGATAGGCTTGGGTATATAATCCTTGGTTCACTATGCATGTCCTTTGCCATGGTGCATCTGATTTTAATCATGTGCATACCCCAAAATGCATAGGCAGAAGATGGTAAATAGATGAGTTTATCTTGACATTCACTCAGAGGACAGTTTGCCTTACTGTGTATGCACCCCAAACTAGTCCAAACTGGATTAGCACACTGCCCCAGTCCCTAGATATGCTCCAGGATGCATCTAGCCACAAATGACGTGTTACTAAGAGGTTGCTAGGGAGCTCTAGGTTGGAATGACCAGATTGCTTTGTTTGGAGAGAGATGTGCATGCAGCTCCAAGTAAGTGCAGCTCCCAGGTTGCTATGTGCTTTGTAGGGAGGTGTGTGTGTGTGTGTGTGTGTGTGTGTGTGTGTGTACCTGTGTGTGTGCATGTGTGTGTGTGTGGTGTACCTGTCTCATTGTCATAAAGTGATAAAGGTTTTAAGTCTATCTTTTATTGATAATCGTGACATTGTCTGATTATGATATAATGATTATAACAGAATAACTATCCCCCCTCTCTGTGTTGATATCTTGAGTATTTGTGTCTGTTTGAGAAACAATCTAGATATTTTGGAGATGGTATGAGTTCTGTGCTTGAGCCAGTGACTTCCCGTGAGAGGACTTCAGTGCCCTCTAGCTGTCTTACAGGGGACCTGGGAGAATGCCTGAGCCCTCTAAGGCAGATGTTCCTGTGTTAATGCTAACCAGAACATGCAGATCCAAAGATCTGACGTTAGTCATTGTTTGAGTTCCCTGGGGAGGGCAGGATGTAATTTTGTGTCTACAAAAACTTCAGCTAAGGAGAAGAAAAAGAGAACTTTAGATATCTGATTTCCATCAAGGGGGAAAAGCCCACAGTGGGGAAAACTGTGTTTCTTGCTTTAGAGAAAGCCCTGGGGACAGTAATGATGAGTCCAGTGTCCTTCGAGGACCATGGAAGTCTCTGTCACTGCCAAATGCGAAGTTAAAGTTAATATTTTATGTCTCGCATCAAACCAAAATTCTAGTTCAAAGCCAGAAGACTGAAGATTATTTGAGCTCTGTGTCTGAAGCGATTTTCCTGAACCCATCTGTTTTCTGACCTTTCCCCCTTTCTGCTTATACAAACACACACAGGGTTAGAGCAAGGAAACACATTAGAATTCAAACACAAATTCTGTTTATAGTCCTCCCCAAACAATCTTTCTCTTTGAATCTGGATCTCTCCCTCTCCTTTTCTGTTAATTAGGTGTAATACCTTTAGTCTAAACAATAAACAAAAATTCTTAGAGGTCAGTGAAACCACAGGTTATATGAAATGTAGGGTGCAGCAATTTAATATGCTTGGGAAAATCAGCATGAATTCAAGCCTTTCAAGAGACATTTTCCAGCTCTGTGGCTTCTCAAGTGCTCATGCCCAGATCCAATGCTGTGAAGCTTTTCTCCACTAGAAGGAGCCTTATGCCTTAGATATCAGCAATTTCAAGACGAGGCAGAAAAAAAAAAAAACCAAAAAACAACTTCTTTTCAACAGGAAATAGCCTATGCCTTCTACTATTATTTTTTAATTAAATGAGGAACTCCTAAAATGAGGACCCTATACCTTAACAACAACAACAACAAAATATGTGTGCCATCTGCATGTGGAGATCAGAGGACAACAACCTCAGGCATTAGTTCTTGCCTCCCACCTTGTTTGAGAAAAATATCTTGTTCACTGCTCTGCATGCCAGCCTTGCTTGCCCATGGGCTTCTGGGAGTTCCCCTTCTTCCACCTCCTGTCTCCCAGGACATGCCATTGGATTGCAGATATACACTATTTCAGGAGGTTCTGGGAATCAAACTCAGGTCCTCACGCTTTGCGCAGCAAACTCCTTATCCACTGAACTATTACCCAGCCCCAGAAAATGAGGAATCTTTCAATGTGTGTTAGGGTGAGTACCGAAAGGGCAATGGGGCCAAATTAAGGAATTCCCACTGGCAAAGTTTTGAAAGATAATAGTGAAATGACTGTGTCATTAATTTATGTTCATAAGGTTACTGAAGAGTAAAGAGTTAAGCATAAAAATGAAAGACAAGACAATGGTGGAGAGCAATAGATTTGTTGATGTTTCGGTGTATACTTATGAATGTGAGCAGTTAGTAAATAAGACAGAGATTTCTTTTCAATTAATTGTATGTTTGGCTAAAGAATAAACTTAAGCTGGGTGTTATGGTGCATGCCTATAATCCCCGCACTCAGACAGAGCAAACAGATCTCTGTGAGTGTGAGGCTAGCCTGGTCTATAGAACGAGTTCCAGAACAGCCAGAACTACACAGAGAAGCCCTGTTTCGAAAAAAAAAAATAGAATAGCTTTTAAAAGTATAACCATATGACTTTCTTATGTAAAATCAGTGTGAAAGGTTTTATTTAACTAACAAATGAAAAACAGGGATTTGTTAATAGTGACGTTAGAATTTTATCAGAGAACCACATATACACACAGACAGATAGAGAGACAGAGGGAAAGATAGAGATGACACAAAGTAAGAAATGCTGAAATGAAATTCCAAAGAGGTACAAATTATATCTGTCCAAAGAACAATAATCACCGCATTCCATTATTAATTTACATTTCTACACAGAAGAATCCTTTGTAATATTATTAGTTCATTACAATATAACAAGCTGTAAAATATTTCATATAAAACCTCAAAAGGTGTGCCAGACAAGACTAGCAATAATCTTAAGAATTTTAATTTTTTTTTTACATTTCTTTCTTTCTTCATTCCTTTCTTTCTTGTGTTTGTGTGTGTGTGTGTGTGTGTCTGTGTGTGTTTGTGTGTGAGATGGCAAGGCTCACATATGGAGTCAGAAGGCAACTTCCAGGCATAAATTCTCTTCTACCATGTGGATTCTGGGGATCAAACTCAGGTTGCCAGGTTTGGTGGCAAGGCGCCCTTATCTGCTGAGCTATCTTATGACCAAGTGTTTCTTTAAGTTCATACTCCCTCTTTAGGTTGAAATGTGTTTGCAGCTTATCAACTGATGATAGGTTAGGTGTTCATCTTTGTGTCTCTAGAGTTGCCTGGCTGCTCTGGGTACATCCAAGCTTGTATTAGAATCCTGGAGGCTGGGCAGTGTTCAGTTGAGCAACTAGAGTTGACTGCTAATGAGGGAAGCCCAGATGCCTTTTAGATCTGAATCTCAGTCCCTTGGGTTAAACTGGTTCCAGCTCCTATCATGTTACCAATGCTGGCTGTGGTTTCTTTGCTCTACTGGGATCAGGGTAGCTCCTCAGTGTTGGCCGATCTGGGTCCTTGAGCGGCAAAGACTTGTAGACTGAGATCCCAGGGCTTATAGCTCCTCTTTCTCCTCCCCCCTCCCCCTGCTCTCTCTGTTGTTGGCATACCAAGTACTGGGCATCATTATGGTATTGTGGAATAAAGTGCTTTAGTGATCTCCCTTCTCCCTGACCCCACTGCTTCTCCCAATCGCTTTTCCTCTTTCATGACTCACACGTCCTTTTCTCTACCCCCATGCTTCCTCATCATCTACTTTTACCATTTCTCAGTCTCTTCCACACTTACACTCATTTATATGTAAGTATGTATGTGTGTGTGTGTGTGTTTTACAGTCTAGGACCCACATACGAGACAGAATATGTGTTTTTTGTTCTTCTAAATTTGGGTCATCTTGCTTAATATCTCCAGATCTAGCAAGTTTCATTTTTCTTTGTAACTGAATAAAACTTTCATTTTGTTTATGAGTCACATTTTTATGATCTATTCCTTTGTTGATGGGCATCTAGGCTGGTTTCATTTCCTCACTATTGTAAATAGAGCAGCAATGACGGGCTGGAGAGATGGCTCAGTGGTTAAGAGCACTGACTGCTCTTCCAGAGGTCCTGAGTTCAATTCCCAGCAACCACATGGTGGCTCACAGCTATCTATAATGAGACCTGACGCCCCCTTCTGGTGTGCAGGCACCCATGGAAGGAATGCTGTACACATAATAAATAAATAAATCTTTTTAAAAAAATAGAGCAGCAATGAACATGGATGAGCAGGTATGTCCACAGCAGAATATGGAAACCTTTGGTTATAGACTGAGGAGTGGTTTAGCTGAATTATGTGGTAGTTCTGTTTCGAACTTTCTTTTCTATCTCCACATTGATCACGATAATGGCTGTACTAGTTAGTACTCCTACCAGCAGTGAATAAGAGTTCCAATAATCTTTTTTCTATGTTTTTCACGTTTTCCTGACATTTTAATTACAAAATGTAGAGATAGATTTATTTTTCTGTCTGTCTATAAGAAAAAAACCACACATGGGGAAAAAACATCAGAAGTAGCTATTGTTCCAAGAAAGTGACAAATTGAAACAGAAGCCATGAAGGAAAGAAGAGAACTGGTCACACAGAGAAAATACCCTCTCAACTTAGTCCTGCAGTTCGTGGTGCGACAGCCATGTGCTCGACAGTGTTTGTCTGTTAGATATGCAGACCCTCCGGCCCCGTTCTAGCTCAGCTAAACCAGCACCTAGATCTTGCTGAGAATCTCAGGTAATTTGAATGCACCTTAAAGCTCTGCAAAAACCTTAGTCTAGATGTTCTATTCACTCTAAAGAGATTCCTGGGGAACTGGAAGTCTCTCTTCAGACCCTCAGACTAGAATATTCTATCAAAGATGTTTGGTACTGCCAGACCTGGAAAGCATGAAAGTATGAATCCTTTTGTTCAGAAAAGCCATGTGTCAAAAATTCAAGACTATGAGCCAGCGAGATGGCATAGCCAAAGAAGTCACTTGTCACCAAGTCTGAATGTTGTCCTCTGACTTCAATATGTGTGCTCACAAACACAGATAGAGTTAAAAGGTGAATAAATGTTAACGATCAAGTCTATTTGAAAGGCATTTCATTAAAAGCAAAAGTAAGTTTTAATTATAACACAGTTTCAATTTAATAACTAGTGGTTTGAAGTTAAATAATTTTGGACAGTGTAATCAGATTTCAAATTGAATTGAGATTCAATCCTTTAACAACCTAAGTCTTGCGGAACTGATAATCAATATAGTATTGGTGTATACATTGTCTCTATTATAAATTATCTAAAATATTAACAAGAATGTGATATATTAAAGTTAAGATTTTTAAGTAAAGAGTATATATAATTGTATCAGTTACTTTTTTAAAATTAAGCTTGATTTTTATTTATTCTTTGTGTCTTTCACATCATGCATCTTGATTCCACTCATTCCCAGTACCTTTATTTCTGCCCTCTGCCCTTGCAACCTCCCCCCACCAAAAAATTAAATTAAATTAAAAGAATAAAATCTTGTCATGGAAGCTGTAGTATGACATAGTAAGTCACGCAGTGATCCCTTTTGTCCATACATCTTTACTTGCAAGTGTTCATTGCAGAGTCATTGGTCTTGTTTGAGGCTTCTGGTTTCTGCTATACTGAAGATGCTGGGCCCTCACTGGGACTCCTCTTGGAGCCTGTCGTTGCTCTGTGTTGTGGAGATTCTGCAGTTTTGGGTCTGCAGGACTGGCTTCAGAAGATCCCAGATGCGGTGGATGTTTGGGTGAGCCAACTTATAACCCTGGTTCTGGGTCTGGGTAGGTGTAGGGTTGTCAGGTTGGTCAGCTCACCAGCTCTTCCCCATCTTCACTACCGGGGTGAGCTCTCCAGCACTATTGCCCTGGCTAGTTCACCCCTTGCAGCAGTGAGCAAGGGGCAAGGCCAGTTCTCCTGTTTTCATGCCCTCAGGGTTGGCTCTCCCACGTCTACACCTTCAGGACCAGCTCTGCTGTGTTGCCCAGGACAGGTGCAGGGGCCACTCTGCTGAGTGCTGCAGCTGCTGAGGGACAGGGACACCTCTCTGGCTCTTATGACTCCAGGGCCAGCTCTCCCACCTGACACAGGCAGCAAGGGACAGGTGGAGGCATCACTCCCTTACCCACACCACCATATGTCGGATGGGGGGCCGGGCCAGATCTCCCATCTCCCATTGTTCAGGAGGTTCACCTGCACCCCTGCCAATAGGATCAGCTCTACTGTGCTGCCCAGGAGAGGTGCAGGGCCCACTTCCCCAAGTGCTGCATCTAGGAAGGGGGAGGGTCAGCTCCCTCATCTATAACAGGTGGTAAAGGGCGAGGGGTAAGGCGGGGCATCTCTCCCCTGCCCACACTGCCAAATGAGTAGTGGGAACAGCTCTCCCATGCTCACAACTTCAGGGCTGGCTCACCCATACCTCCACTGTCAGGGTTGGCTCTATTGTGTTGCCCAGGTGAGGTGCAGGGCCTGCTCTCCAGAGTGCAGTAGCTGGTAGGGGGCAGGGCCAGCTCTCCTACTCTTATGACCTCAGGACCAGCTTTTACACTTGCCTCAGGCATAGAGAGGTGGAGGAGGGGGAGGGTATCTCTCCCCTGCCCATGCTGCCATAATGCAGATGAGGGGTGGGGCTCGATCTTGCATGTTCACATTCTCAGGGCTGGCTCACCTGTGCCCCCATTGTATCAGCTACTTTTTACTGTGGCTAAAGGTGTGACAGAAACAACTCAAAAGAGGGAAGACTTACTTGACTCATGATTTCAGGAGTTCACTTTATGTTTGCTTGGCCCAACGTGCTTGACAGAACATGATGAGAGGTGGGGGTGTGTAGTACAGGAGGAGAAACTATAATGGAGAAGAGGACGGGAAAGGAGGGTAACCATGGTAACCTTAAAAGCACCCCTCCTGAGATTTACTTTTGCCAGTGCCATCCTGGCCTAAGTTTCCATAACTTCCTGGAACAGTGCCACCAGCTGCAGTCCAAATATTCACTACGTGACCCCCTGGGGACATTGCAAATTCAAACTGCAACATTCCATTCCTGATCTGCAGACTCAAGACCATCTCATACCACAAATGTATTTAATTCAACCTTGAGAGCACCCAAATTCTTTTTATTTTTTAGCGTCTTTTAAAAATACTTATTACTTAATTTTTATATGTATGTATGTGTGGCTGAGTGTATGTGTATGTATGTTTACCATGTCTGTGTAGGAACCCACTGAGATCAGAAGAGGTATCAGATACCTTGGAACTAGATACGGTAGCCGCCATGTGGGTGCTAGGTGTTTGGTTGGACCCCCCAGCCTGCTCTTGCAGCTCCTGCACAGTCTGAGAAGCCCCATTCCTCTCTCTCCAAACCCCAGTCACTCAGAGAATTTTCAAACAAAGGGAAGGCACCAAAAAGCCCAGCTCGGCATTCTTGGTGGCTACAGCAGCTGTTCCTCTGACGTTGCCAGCAGCCCAAGTCCCTGTCTAAAGTTTTCAGCTTTTGACCCATACTTGGGCACAAACCTAGCTTGTGGCAAACATGTTGTCACCCCTCACCTACAAGCTAATCTCCCTGTTTTGGTTCAGGCACAGGGCTTCTCCAGCTTTGATCTTTGGGACTGGAAAACCCACCCAGGAGTTGCTTTACTCAAATAAACCTGCTGTTAGACTTTATCGGTTCAGCTTGATCTGACTTACTGTGTCAGTGGAGAAATCTATTATCCAGGTACAGAAAACCTATTACTTGGAAATGAACCTATGTCCTCTATAAGAGTACTAAGTACTCTTAACCATTGGGCCATCGCTCCAGCCCCGAAAGTCTCCAAATTCTTATCAGTTCTAACATTATTCAAAAGTCAGTCCAGTTGGGTGGTGGTGGTGCCTGCCTTTAATCCAGCACTCCTTTAATCTCAGGTGTTATCTCTGAGTTCGAGGCCAACCTGCTCTACAGAGCCAGATCCAGGACAGCCAAGGCTACACAGAGAAAGCGTGTCTCGAAAAAAACAAAATAAAATAAAACCAAAATCACTCCAAAGACTCTAAGCAATAGCTTAACTACCAGCCTCTGTAAAATCAAATGAAAGTTACATATTTCCAAGATACCATGGCACAGAATAAGCAATTTCATTCCAAGGGAGAAGAACTAGAGGACAGAAAGAAATGATTGGACCAAAATCAGACCAAAACCTAACAAGGTAAACATCATGAATCCTCTAATTCCATGTGTAGCATCTGGAGTGTGTGGTCATTTGATATAAGCTCCAACAGCCTGGGACAGCCCTGCCCCTGCAGCCCTCCTGGCTACAGCCCACAAGGCTTGTCTCTAGGGCTGGTTTTGCTTGCCACCTGTGATTTTTCTTAACAGGTGCTCTATGTTACTGGCATGTCTGAGTTCCTAGCCCCTCCACTGGAACTTAGGTTACACACTCATGTCTCCATGTCCCTTCTGGAATTCCTTACAGAGAATCTGTTACACATTGCTTGGCCTCCCAGGCTGTCCCTTGATATGTGGCTCTGGTGAAGTCCTCATTACACTATAACTATTATATTCTACATGATTATAAAACCATGCTGCCAAGGTAAGCTCAAGCAGTAGCCAGGCCTCTGCACCACGGCTACATGGACATCTGAGTCCCTGGATAGCTGAACATAGACAAACTAATTATGAAGACACAAGTTATAGGTGGCTCTGGGTGAGCAGAGGGCTCTGGGAGGCACTCACGGGGAGGTTTCGAGTGAGTTTACACACTCACTCCTTTAAACCTACAATGACTGGGGTCTGGCTAATTCCTGAGGCCTCCTCAAGGCATCTTTCTCCCTATTCCGGCACAAAGTACTCAGCTTGTTTTTACAGCAACAGTCTTTTCAGAAACCTTAACTTTATTAGGCTCAACTTCACAAGTCTTTCAATTTTTTTTTTCTGCTTTTTGCTCCTGTTCTCACTGTAAACCTGGCTAAAAGCATCCAGCAATAATCAACACCACAGCCCATATGCTGGACTGTTTTAAAATTTCCTCCATGATGAGCTCTCAGGACAGGAACGCAATGTAGACAAATTCTTTCCCACAATGCAACATGCATAGTGTCTAGCACAACTCCCATCGGAAACTACTGAGCAGTACTCAGTGTCTGCATTCCTGTGAGTCTTCTTATCCTCTGAGCATGCACTGGAGTGTCCCGTTAGGTAAAACTTGCAGACAGCGAGCTAGAGTATCTCTAGCCTGTACCCCTGAACTCTTCCAAATTCTTCTTCCTCAAATAATTCCAAGCAAAAAAAAAATTACAGCCAAGATCACATTTCTTGGGTACCAATTTTCTATATTAGTTATTGTCATCACTGAGACCAAAGACCCGACAGAAACAAGTTGAAAGAAAAAAGGGTTAATTTTGGCTCAGGGCTTTAGAGGGTTTAGTTCATGGTTTCTTGGGTCCCTGAACTTGGTGATGGGCGTGTGGGATGAGAGGACAGTTGTTCACTTCTGGTGTGCAGGAAGCAGGAGAGAAAGAGAGAGAGAGAGAGAGAGAGAGAGAGAGAGAGAGAGAGAGACTGGAAACCTGTTTTAACTTTCAAAACACAGGCTTGGGACTGATTTCCTTCAGGCTGGTCCTACTTCCCACCATTTCCATAATCTCCACAAACAGTTGCCACCAACTGGGGAGCCAAGTGTTCGCCAAGTGAGCCTGGGAGGGACATTTCATATCTGAACCCTGATAATGATCAACTTTTTTCACTTAAGGGACTGAGGCAAGAAGACCTCTGCCTGGTTTTCTGAAATACCCTTTGGTTTGAGCCTCGGCAAATGTAGAGTGTAACAGTAGTGGCAGTTTCAAAAAACATCAGGTACTTTCCTCTTTGTTTTTTCTTAAACATGCCTTTTTAAAAAAGAGCTCAAAGTGGGCCTGGGGAGATGGTGCTGTGAGTAAAAGTGCAGAGGTACACACCGGCAGTCCCGGAAACTTGGGAGGCTCAGATAGGAAGATCGTGAGTTTGAACCACCTGGTGATGGGACCTTGAGTCAAACAAATGAAAGACACCAAAAGACAGCAGTATTCTAAGAGCAGCAGCAGCTTAGAACTGATGCTCTTTGGGGCTCACATGAACTTGAAAGCACTCTACACAGCTTGTCCAGCTCGTATGATCCTATCCAGCATAGAGCACTGAAGGGGTTCAAACTGATCTGAAAATCTACCTGTACTTGCTAAAACCTGGGAGAGGAACTGATTTCAACAAAGAGAAGGGAAAGTGGTTCTTACTGCTTCTGTTCTTTGTGCTAACCCAAGGGCCTCAGAGAAAGGAGAAAGATCAGCTCAGAAACCCCAAGACCAAGTTCTCAGCACAAAGGAGATTCATTTGGCCCAGAGGGACAGAGAGCAGGGCTAAGGGACAAAGACAGAGGATAAAAGGAAGAGGGAGAAGGGAAAGGGAACCAGGGAAAGGGGCAGGGGAATTTGTCCCAGAGGGTCAAAGGACTACCTCTGGAGAGGAGACAGATGTGGTACATAGGAAAATGGCAGTTTAAAAAGGTACAAGGTGAAGCCCTGTGTTAGAATGAGGTGCTTAATTTTAACTGGGCATGATAATTAGGTGAGCCAAAGGAGGCTTTTGATTGCCAGATGTCAATACTTTGATAGCTGGACCTTGGTAGTTGGTCTCAGGATGAGGAAGTGGCCAAATAATGGGATAGACCTTGGTTCAGCTTTAGGAATGTAACACTTTTTAACAAGCCAGAGGGTATGCATCTTCTTGGAGGAGTTTTAGCATGCTGCAGGAGCTGGCATGTCTCTCTGTTATAAGAAGCTCTTTTGTTAAATGCCATACTCTCAGATCTGTAAAGGCCCTTGAGAATCAGGGTACCATTACCTGTCAGGTATATCCAAGTTAGACATACAAGTTAAATTTAGGCATGTAGTCTGCCCAATCAGTTACCATTTACCAATGTCAGTAAAGGCAAGAAGATTAGAAGGAATATTTAGTAAGCCAAAGTATGTTGGAACCAAGATGTCTCCTAGGTAAGTCTAGCACACATGGATACTCTTACCAAAGATGGCACTGAGGTTTCTGTTTTGACCTTGGCCAAAAATGGTGGCTATCCACGTTTGTATTTTTCCAGAGCGGTTGTAATCTGGAGTTACAAGTTTTACAGATTTTAAAACAAGCACATTAACAGGCAGACAAACAAAACTTTTTCCAGGAAACTGTGTCAGCTAACCAACTTAAAAATCCTGGAGTAGGCTGCTGAGGCCAGGAAAGCACACAGTTGGTCCCATTGAGGGCCAGATCAACAGATGCTGTGAGGGAGAACAGAAACATAAGGACAGGACTCCTATGCAGCTTAGAGTGGGAGGACGGGGAAACGGATCCGGATCCGTTGTAGGGAGAATCCCAGCATGACCAGATTACACGCCAGGAATGCAGACAAACAGCAAACAGCAAGAGATAGAGAGAGGGAGAGGAGTGAGAAGGGGAATGGGAGCACACATCCAGAAACCATGGGTATATGGGGGGGTTGTTTACTTGTTTACACCCTGGCAAAAATTTTAGGCATTAAGGATGTACGGTGTCAGATAGCCCCAATTTAAAAAGATTTTGTAAAAGTCAGCCCAAGGGTGTTTGGGGTTCAGGCCTTGCATTGTAGGTGCTCATTTTGCAAGTTTATGCCAAACCCAAGCCTAGCACAATGCATCCATTGTGGTAGATGTTGGGTCAAAAAACAGAGAGGTGTGAGAAATACCTTGAACAAGATGGCTCCTGATAAAGGAATCTCATGGGACAAGGCAGGTCCTGGTCCCGGTCAGGTCGGGTGCCTGGCGCAGTCACGTCTTCTGCAGGACAGTCCAAAAATTGCATGAGGCCCTGGGCCTCTAAGGCAATGACTTGGAACTCAGAACTTACCCTGATGAAGTCGATCTTAGCCTGGTGGAGAGCAGGTGCAAAGGAGGGTGTTTTCTTACCACGTGGCCCTGGGCCGGTGAGCAAAACAACCCCTCGGTGGAACCTCCAGATGAAAACTTTCTGTACCTCAATAAGCCTCTCCACCAACACAATAATCCAAATCAGACCAAATCACACCTAATTAGAAAAGCCCATGTTTAATGGATACCAGTGCCTCTGGATGGCTTTCCAGCTCCCCAGAGAGAAGATAGGGAAAGAAGACCAGAAAACCACGTTTGTTCTCGGGGGGGGGGAGCAGTTTAAATACCCTGTGGGAGTAGTCTTGAGCATCTCTGGGGAGGAGTCACCATTTCACCATTTGGTGGGCTTTCTCAGAGGGGGAGTCTGGACTGAGGCAACTCCCAGAGGTGGGAATTGGGATGGAACTTCCACTCAAGCATTCAAGACTCTTTGGGTACATGGGTGCCAGGGGCTGGGGTGACATTTCCAACCAAACAAGAAGGGCAAGGCCTATCAGAGCCACATGCTTGAGTGGGCTAGTGTGCCTTCACTAACACTTTGACAGTATTGTGCCTTCAGTGGCACAACTGCCCTGATGGAAACCTTATGGGGAAGTCCAGACTCTTCGAATGGTTATCCAGACAGGAGGAGCATTGCACATATTTTTGAGCCGCCCTGCTTAAAGAGAGAGCTAACATTCTGTGAACTGTATTGTGCTACTCGCTGTTCTCTGCAGCCTTAATCTCATTGACCTCCACACGAGCCCTAAGAAGCTGAGATTGTGTATACAGGCATCCACAGTGCAGACACCTTGCGGTTCAGTTTCAACCCTAATGTGTGGCTCCTGGTTACAAGGAGAGCAAATGACTGACTGGCATGAAATCGTCATAGCTCAGGTCAACTGGTACACTAGATCCTTCCTGGGATTATAAGCCTAGGAGCTGCTAATGGTATCATGACCTTCAAGATTCAGCTCTTTCCGTTTCGTGTTTGGTTTTGCTTAAGCCATAATTTGCCATCATTTACAGTTCATCAAATTTAAATATTTTGTTATGCCTGGACAAAGGTCCTTATAGGTCTTTGAAAGACTGGTTCTAGTGAATTCCGGCTTTAACTTTTTTGTTCTGCCATTTCCCCAGTTGTGCTAGCTAGTTTTATGTCAATTTGGCACAAGCTAGGGTCGTTTGGGAGGAGGGAAACTCAGTTGAGAAAATGCTCCACTGGAGTGGTCTGTAGGCAAGCCTGTGGCGCATTTTCTTAATTAATGATTGATGTAGGAGGACCCAGCCATTGTGGGTGCTGCCACCCCTGGGCAGGTGAGCCTGGAATGTGTAAGCAAACAGGCTCAGCAAGCCTTGGTAAGCAAGCCAGTAAGCAGCACTCCTCCAGCTCCTGCCTGACTTCCTTCAGTGAGGGACTGTTAGTTACCTGGAAGTGTAAGTGGAAATCAACCCTTTTGTTCCCCAGGAAACCGAAGATACCAAATCAAGGCTGTTTTGCATGTGGGCAGATGGTCGGGAGAAGGAAAAGGTCTTTAGTTCTCTTTGCCTGGTAAAACCATATGGTAGACACCTTCGATTTTGTAAGAAATTCCAGCACCTTTCTGAAGTGGTATACAATTTTGTAGCCCCACCAACAATGAATAAACATCCCTTTCCTCCATGTCTTAGCAGCATCTGCTGTTTGGGATTTTAGATATTCTGGTAGATACGTGGTGCTTCCTTATTGCTGGTGTACTTTATTTACATGTGTCTTAAAGTGACTTCTTATGGAATTTTATCTTCTTTTCAGAACACTTTCCTATAGCTCATTTTATTTGCTTCATAGCAACCATGTAAAATCTACCTATAAACTAATATTATTAAAAAGAAAGGGGACTGAAGAGATACCTCAGTGGTTAAGAGTGTTACCTGCTCTTCCACAGGGCTGGAGCTCCATTCCCAGTGCTCACATGGTGGTTCACAACATCTGTAACTCCAGTTCTAGGGCCTCTGATACACTCTCCTGGCTTCTGTGGGCACCGGGTACACACATGGTGCACAGACATACATGCAGGCAAAACACCCATACACATAATATAAAAATAAAATTGAGCCTATAGAATGGAAAAAGATCTTCACTAACCCCACATCAGAAAGAGGTCTAATCTCCAAAATATACAAAGAAATTGGTCACCAAAAGAACACATAATCCAATAAAAAAAATGGAGTACAGACCTAAACAGAGAACTCTCAACAGAGGAATCTAAAATGGCTGAAAGACACTTAAGGAAATGCTCAACATCCTTAGTCATCAGAGAAATGCAAATCAAAACAACTCTGAGATTCCATCTTACACCTGTAAGAATGGCCAAGATCAAAAATACTGATGACAACTTATGCTGGAGAGGCTGTGGAGAAAAGGGAACACTTCTGCATTGCTGGTGGGAATGCAAGCTGGTACAACCCCTTTGGATGTCAGTGTGGCGATCTCTCAGAAAATTGGGAAACAACCTTCCTCAAGACCCAGTAATACCACTTTTGGGTATATATCCAAAGGATGCTCAATCATGCCACAAGGACA